>JAPDSC010068222.1:0-21178 GCA_026290005.1 Latrodectus geometricus
AGAAAAAATTATTTTGAATGGTCTCCATTTGACTTTCTATCTATGTTAAAAATTGTTTTATTAAAAGAAAGACTTCTCTCAAGTCTTAAAAAATATTCTTATTGTATTTAGAATATAAATTTACAGTAGTTTTGAATTCATAAAACTTCTTTTACAGCATAGTTATAATAGTTTCCTGGCGAGTTACTTCTCTGCAATAGCAATGACGCTCCCAATATTTTTAAAAAATAAAATTTTAGGCCTTCAAGGTATTTAAGGAAATAAAGTGAATTTTTAAGTTAAATGAATGAAAATACTTTATTTCAATGTCAAACAATAAGCAATTTTTTGCTTATATTTTCTGTTGTTTTATATCTCAATTAAATTAGTTATTTTCTCTTTTTAATTAGTTATTTTCCTGTTTGGCTAAAATCTCATAAATTGTAAGATTTTTTTTTAAATTACTTTAATAATTTTCAAATTTTAAATTGATTTCAAAAATACTTATTTATAAAGTAGCTTAAATTATTAATAAATTATTAAGTTTTATTTCCTCTTCATGGAGCTCTCTCTCTCTTCCTCTTCATGATAATTTTAAAATATATCTTATTTTAAATATATTTTAACTTAAAACAAAAATACCATCCAAAATTAAATTTGTGTAAAAATTTATTGTCAATACCACAACGGAAAAAAATTACATACTTTCATTCAACTAAAAAAGAAATCAATTTTAAAGTAAAATATTGATTGAATATAAAAAGAAATATTATTAGTAAAATAAATAGTCTCACAAAAAATTTATACTTGATCAAATATTTTAACATTAGCTAAGACAGGAAACTTTTAATTTAAAAGAAATATATTTACTATTACTTGTTATTTAAAAATATCTAGGTAAGATAAAAAAATTCTATCCTAAAAACAGATTTTTTTAATTATGAATACATGGTGCATACTTTATTCCTCAGTGAATAAGACAAAGACGAATATTAAAATCAATCTTCAGGTGATTTTTACACTTTATCATAACAATCTTTATTAAAGACAAATTTCCTGTTATTATCATACTGCATTTTCTTTCATTTTTGACTCATTAAAATCTTATTATATTATTGCTTTCAAACATCAGGGAAATATTTTTCTTTAAATGTGACACATAATCCTTTCTCTAAATGTCTTTAAATGTGACACACTTTCATATTCTAACTAACAAGTTTATAATTTTAAAAACATTTCTGGAATGTGAGTAATTTATTGTTGATTTTACATTTATATAATTTTTGACATGAGAGGAGAAGAAGAATCCACATATCTTACAATAATTCTGTTAAAACTTTAAAAATGATTAATTCTGAATTAATTAAAATGTATTCCTTTTGTTTCAAATAATTGTCCCAATTAATTATTTGTTGTCAGCTAGACCTCAAAATACACTTTCTGTTACCAATAACTCAAAAATGTATCAAAAGTGCTATTTATTTTTCTACTTTTATGTTTGTGCTTTGAATTATGATTTATTTCAATGTTTGTATTGTATTTAATGTAATTTTGTGTTCGAAACATAAAGAGAAATTTTATTTTAATTAAATTACAAAATAATAGTATATATAGCAGTTAAAATATAATTTTTTTTCAATCTCAAAATATATTAATGAATATTTCTTATTGAACTCAGTGTTTTGTGATATTAAGGTTAAAATAAATTCCATATTGATTATAAATATCACAAAGATAAAAAAAAATACAACATGACAAAATATTTATAGATTTTCACTGGCATTATGAAAAGGGTTTAAAGGAAGGTAGAAAATCTAATAAATGAAGTGAATACAAATAAAAAATTGAATACCATAGAAATCAGAAACCTTTGTTTCAATTCATGAAACATTTTTACTAACAATTTAAATTGTTTTTAAAAAGAAGTATACGCATTAAATATCTTATTTTTTAAAAAAAAAATCCTATTCAATGTTTAATTTATATGAATACGTTTTTTAAAAAACATAATAGCAAATGATTTAAAATAGATTTGAAAGGGCTTATATTTTTTATTGATTATCAAAGTTTTGAGATTAATAAATATAACTGTGTATTTTTAAAATCATTCTTAGAATTCATTATTTTTTAAAAATTGAAGCAATGTGTTTATCTCATGAAGATAATTATATATTTCCTTTTTAACACAAAATATTTATTTTTATCATAATAAAAGCTGGTTAATCAGTTTTGAAATTTCTTTTTATTATGTAGTTAAGGAACATGATAGATTAATATTTTTAACTTAATTTGAAAAAAGTAACATCTACGTTAAAACATATCATTCGTGCATTATTTATATTTCTTCATAAACTGCAGTGGAAAAAACTTATATTAATAAACTTAATTAATAATTGAAAAGAAAATATAAAACATTATGAAAAGTTCGTTTTATTTTTAATTTTGGATGGTCTGTAGGATTTCCAAATATCAGAACTACAAGGGGTGGCAGCTTAGACAGTAGAACACTCAGTGTTTGTGTCATCGTTATCAAAAAAGTGAAGCAGGATCCAACAGAAGACCTCAGAATTGGGCTACCACCCTACAGATATCATTTGCCATGGAGGACATTGCATTACAGCATATTTAACATGCCCCAGCGGCCATTAGCTAACATGGTGGATCATCAGTTTGGTTTGTATTCGAACTCACTTCTTCGTCATCGGAATCCTATTTAGGGGAATGGTTTCGAAACATAAACATGTAAAAGAAATCTGAAGTAAAAAAAAAGTTTAACGTAAAGACTAAATTGAATTTTTAATTTTTTATGTTTCTCACCTCAAAAAAAAAATTTACTATCAAAGAAATGGAAATAATAAAACAATGAATTATAAGTTTTCAAATGAAGTGGATATTCATATCCTTATGAAAACAGTTTTTAAAAATGTTCTTAAATTATGTTTTTAATTTTAATATATTGTGAAAAATTCGTATATTTTCAGATTTTGATAAATTTCAGAAATATATCGAAAAATATTTAAGTAAATTATCTTAAAACCAGCTGCTAATAAGAATCTATTATAACTAGTACTAATTATAGTATTTTGATTGATATCACAAATAGATAATTGGAAGTTACATGTTATAGAACAGCTTAAACTGTTATGGAACAATGTTTTTATATGAAAATTACATCAATATAATGTTCATCATTGAAAAAAGTTATTAAACGTTCCTGTTTTTAGTGGCTTATATCTTCAGAAACAATGAAAAAATTTCACTTTACAGGAAAGTAGTTACAAAGATGAAATTTTTCAAATAAGTACAATGAGATCGGATATGCAAATTATTTGCGTTTGATGCGAATGCACATAACCTCTTACCAGGCTCTGTGGCGCTGCAATTAGTAAGTGGACCCTGCATAAACCGGTGCAGAGTGAAAGATTCAGAAACGTGACGATCACATGTTGACTCTAAGAGGACCTTAGTAAGTGAAGAATGTCATTTAGACATGGAAGAAGATATTTGTCACAATTAAGGCAGTTCGAAAAAACCTTATCATTGGTTTGAAAACGCAGGCTGGTCTACAAGCCCTATATCTCACCAGATCAATCGTTCAGAGTGTGCCGTCAGAAAGTGTTGGGAATAGAAGACAAGTGTCTATACTCACGTGTGGCACATCGATTCTCGGGAGACCAGAAAGAAGACTGGAGAAAGGATTGTAAGATCATATGGAAAGCGGTAGTGGATCCCGTAGTGGCAAGTTCCATGATTCACTCAGATGTAAGGGTACCAATTTTTCCCCAAAGTATTTATAGACACCTTGCGGAAGCGAATCTGTGATCAAAGAATAAGTTTCTTGTATTGCGCTTAAGACTGCAACATAAATGATTTCATTTACAATGGTACCAAGCGAAAGAGACAAGAAATGCCACAGATTGACTAGACATGGTGTTTAATTGTGAATCTCATTTCATTTTGAGCACAGATGTAACCCCATAAGGTTGTAGTGGATCTCTAGTGAACGACGAACTTCTAATTTCAGAAAAAAATGCATTCTATATGCAATAAATACATATACATTTTATGCATAATATATTTATGAATAACAATTGAATATATATATGAATAACTATTGAATGCATTTTAAAAAATACATTATATTTCTAAGTGTGTCTACGAGGAAAGAAAGTAAATTTCATTACAGAAATAAATATTTAATATGCCAGAAATTATAAAATTTATAAGATATTCATATGCATTTAATCTTCTTTATTAAATAGATATAACAAAAAATAAATAATCACTTTGCCCACAAATATATCACAGTTCTGATGTCTAAAAATTATTGCTAAATGAAATATAAAATAAATATTTTTGATTATAGTTTTCACTAAATACAATTCATATAAGACTGCGAAACTAAATTACTAGTAGCTACCATGACCAAGAAAATGCACATGTATATTTGCATATTTATTATGTAATATTTACAAAATAGGAAGGTTATAATTCAGAGTAAATTGTTATTAAACAACTTTAAATAGACATGTTTTCATTGAGAAATATTAACTATTCTATGTAAGCTTTAAGAAGCAAATTTGTACTTTTTAGTTTTAGAAATACTTTGATAATTTGTAATTCAGAAATTTCACTGATTTTTTTTTTCCAATCATCATTATTTTTTTAAATACAAACCTCTTGGTTAGATATATTTTATTTGCAATAGGTTGAACAAATGGCATTAAAATGCTTTGCAATTTTTAATTAATATTTTTCATAGAAAAAACAAACCACGCTTAAAATTTTAATCAAAAATGTGCATTAGCTAAATTAAATTAAAATCATCTTTCGATTATTGGATTTGTAATTCAACTGTTCTTATGTCCATTCATTAAATATTTTTTCTGTTTTAAAGAATTTTAATATTCATGTGTATGCTTAGAACAATAATTATTTTTATTTTGTAATTCTCTTATATGAAATTTTTATTTTACACTCATTTCTTTTTCATTAAATCTTTTTTTACCTTTTATTCTTATATTAGATTTCTAGGATAAAAAGTTTAATAGCATCTGACATCTAAAACATTTTAGAGAACGATTGCAATAAATCCATAATTCTTCAATTAATCAAAAATGATTTTTTCATAATGTTTTATTTAAATTTCAGTAAATAAATCTTTGTAAGGAGAGGGAAAGTTATGAAAAATGACTTTAACATCATGAATTAAGTTATATTTACATTAATTGACATTAAATTAGAGTATAAAATTGTATGTAGTATTTTTATTCATAATTTATCTCATTTAATATTTACTATAAATATGTAGTTTTTAGTATTAAATTAATTTTTCGTAATGAATTAAATTTTGACAAAATCAAACAATTTATACTGATGGAAGTTATTAGAGACACAATTTTTTAATTTTAAATCTTAATAAAATGTTTTAAATTAACAATTATAATCTTGCATGTCTTTTTACTAGCATAAATTTTGTTCGGCACACAATATAGGCACTTGCGTTATTTGTGTGTGCTCAATACTCTGCTAAAACTATACAAATGTCATTTTCACTTAATTAGTGTAATTTTATGTTATACAATCATTAGAATTAGAAATATCTTGCAAAAAATTGTTTCATTAATTTTCTCTGTCTTGTAAATTAAATCAAAATTATTTTTTGACCAAGAACTTATAGATTTTCTTATAAAATATGCAAACATAAAATAAAGCATTACCACTGAGCTTAATTCATAGAAATAATACTTAATAATTATCAGGAATATTCAAAATTGGTAAATGGCTTTACATTTTGAAAAAAATCAGGAATATTTCATTAAGTAAAAATTACTATCAAAGAAAGGGTATATTTTTAAAGTTCTTAAAATTTTAATACACCCTATATGTTTCTTGAACTTTTAACACAATAAAATATGTCAACTAATTTCAATAAAATGTTTTTTTTTTCTTTGAACATTGATATTCTTCGTAAAACATGTCTCAAAAATATTCTGAATACCCGAGGTTGAATGAATAGCAGTAAAAAGTTTTACAAGGCTCTCATTCATACTGTTTATTTTGGATTTATCAAAAATTCTTTTTATACATGAAACATTAGCAATATTTTTATGAATTAATAAAAAAATTAAGGCAATCATTTATCTTTAAATGAATTCTTACATTTTGCAGAAAATGTCACGATGAACTAATTGATTATTAAATAAAACTTTTGTAAAAATATTAAATGAATGGATATTTAATAAATATTTAAAAAAGTATCTGTGATCAGATTTAACTAAATTTTCTCTAGAAAATTTAAGTATATATTTATTTCAATTTTGAGACAGAAAACTATTATTCCAGCATGATAAAATGACATCAGCAATGTGTTTTTATTCTAAGCTGTAGTAAAAATGTCTGGTTCTTGACATTCAATGAAATATGAAACATTCGAATGAACTAAAAATAATGAAATATTTATTTATATTTTTATAACATAATAGAATATACTAAACATCATTTTATTAAAAATCTTTTATGATAGTCATATTTAGATGAAAAATAATATAATTTATAATTGCATAGAAATACAATTTTTTAAGAATGCCTTTGTCATAATTTAATATATGTTTTTGAAAAGAACATTTCCTAGAATTTTATAAAAGTAAGGCATCAAAATGACAGCTGTCTCATTTTTAACATTTAGACTTAGAATGCAGTGTTAAATTTTTATCAAATTCAAAACTTTATTTTTATTCAATAAACTCAAATTCAAAAGAGCTTGAAAAACATGAGAACAAATTATTGTATTTTTCAATTTTGCAATTCTGGACAAAATTATTCTGCATGAGATAGTTATACATATTTTTTAATAATGATGTAAGTAGAATAAGATTTCAAAATTATTATTCTTTCAAATACATCATCCATTTAATTCATGCGTAACAGACACGTGATCACAGATGCTTAAAATTGCTTGAAATGTATTATTTGTGTTTTTACAATGAAAATGAGAGAGAATTTGAAATATATTTATTTTTATTTGGTTAAAAATGTATAGTTAAAGGGGCTTGTTTTAACGTATTCCTGAAAAAACCTAATTTTCCATTACCAGAAAACCTTTTTTTCCAGCTTTAATAATAAGTAGACAATAAAAACAGCATATGTTTCCAACCATTTAAAAAAATTCTTTTTTTCAATTATGTAATTCATGATATTCATAAATAAGATAAATAAGATCACAGATGATTAAAATCACATAAAATAAAATTTCAGTATTTTTTTACCAAAAATATTTAATAATTTGAGATAGTTTAGTTATTTTTTCACTAGTAACATATTTACTCTGTTGCTTATGTTAAATAAATTCAGGGAAATATTTTCTCTTCTAAGTATGCAATTTCAATTTGCCCATAGTAAATAACATATTTCAAACCATCATTTATTTACATTTTGAATGATGCATATTGTTCCTTTCAATTGTATTCTGAAATTTGTATTGATTTAAATGCATTCAAATAAAATGTTTCAAAGTTTGATGAAGTTTGATGTGTTTTGATGAAGTTTTGGAAGAAGTTTTATTAAAATTTGGTAACAAGAAATAAAGTACAAAAAATTAATTCACTACGACAGAATATAGTTTAAATAATATACATATTATATTTCTAATATTATGATATGAACACGTTATTTGTTAATTGTAAAATTTTATTTAAAATATACGTATTATCAAATAAATTAGTTGAATTTATTTTTGAAATATTTTTAGAAATACTAAAATTGATACCAATAATATTTAGATGTAACTATTGCTTCTGAAGCATTAGCTACAAGATTTTAATCTAGTATTGTTAAATCACTTCATTAATTATTTTAATTGTTTTTTTATAATTTTTCTACAATTAACTCATTTAAATATTTTATTATCAGATATAATTAACAATTTGAAATGTGATTTTAGTATGCATCACCTTTGATAGCAAGGTTTTGAAAAATACAA
Source organism: Latrodectus geometricus (assembly GCA_026290005.1). Lineage (NCBI taxonomy): Eukaryota > Metazoa > Arthropoda > Arachnida > Araneae > Theridiidae > Latrodectus > Latrodectus geometricus. The sequence continues at coordinate 7,961 of JAPDSC010068222.1, forward strand.
CAGTATCATAAACAGTAAAATAATTTTTCATTTTACTCAACTTTTGTAACATCAAGTGACCAATATTTCAAACATAGGACTTTCAAATCTGTGAGATTTTCAAAATATTTGGCTCAGAAATGGTAAAAAAAAATACATTTTAAGTTTTAAGTTTGAATTCCATGAATTATATATCGCAAATTTACTGTCACTTTCCATAAAAATAATTAAATATAATTTTGTATTTGCAATCACAAAGCCATGGAATAAATTTTAATTTCTTTCCCCTTCATACTATAATACATACAGAATACTATAATTGATACTATAATGCAAACAGAATCACCTTCATACGAAAAGAACGTTCATTAATGGCCACTGTGGCCTGGTCAGTTAGGGCTTCCTTCTCGCTACCGGAAGGTAGAGAGTTCGAATCCCGGCCTATTCGTAGATCCATCGCGTTCACTAGTGTCGACTGGGACACGTAAAACATGTCGTTTTCCAAATTTCCTCTATGTTCATATTCTAAATTAATACCTCTAGGTATGTTAAGAGCCAGGCATTGGGTCTTCTCTGGCTTCTTATCCTTAAATTGTGGCAGTGCTGCCATCTATGAACTAAAGACGAATTTCCAACTCGTGAGAGGGCGCTCGGATCAAAAAATGGAAGACGCACTTTCTGAATTCATTCCCCTAGTCCCTGACAGGTGGGCTTGGCTTAACCAAGAGTCATAATAAACGAAAATAACAACAGAACTGACATGTAACAAAATGTTCAGAAATTTAAGTTTCTTTTTCATCTACTAATAAAGTAATATTAAATTAAAATTTCAAACTTTTAGGAAAAAACTAATATTTACCAGTCAAAGATATTTTTCAAAATTTAAAATTATTAATGAAGTTATCGAAACACAAATCAGTTCGGAGTATTGTTTATTCAGTATGCTTCTGAGGATTATATTTCAGATTATATGTTTAAAAAATTTCAGTTCTTGCTTCAATATCAGTAATACAATAATAGTGACAGTACAAAACGCCACACGAAATCAAATTGTTTGATAATTTTTGTTATAAACTTGTTTATATTTTCATAATTATAGCTGTTTCAATAAAAAAATTCTTAATAAAGCCACTTATTTTTCTTTAGCTTAAAATTAATATGTTAATTTATACTGCTTAATTTGTTAATTTATTAAATTATATATTTTTTTCTTTTTGTAGAAACATAGAAATATTGTAAGCAAATACTTAAATTTGCATGTATTTTACTTAAGAAGTAATTTTCTGTTCATCTCAGCGTGTTGTTATTTCATGTCAACAAATGTTGTCATGCATGCAATTTTTTAGAAATTTCAATTTTTATAAAACATATTTGATACTAAAGAGAAACTGATGCAAATGTCGATAGATATTCCATACTTATAAAGTACAAATTCTTATGGTTCTTAAATTATTTATTAATATCAACTTTATATATTTTGCCTATATTATTTCTTAAAGTAAAATGCTCTTGTTTGAGATAACTAGTTTTCTATAATAAGCATGGCAACTTTACTATATTGAGTAGTTTTCAAGATCAAAATAAATATTTACGTCTAATGTAATTATATTTAGAAAATCATGTATATTTGATGAATGTTTCTTATTTCATAACTTCACCCAATAAATGAATTTGTGTAAAGTGACGTTTATCATTTTATTTTTAAAATGACGATTCTATACTTTTATCTCATTGTTAAAAATTTAAAATTTAAGTACATGATGTTTCTTGCACAGTCTTTTTTTGACTCTATATTATGTATATATAACTAGTTAAATAGTAATTGTCATATTATACTTCATATAATCATACATTTAATGAAATATTGTAACTAATAAAGGAAAGTTTCTTTCAGATTTGGTAATTTAGTTTTAAATATATAAACTGCTTTATAAACTTAAAAATATAATCCTTATAAATTGAAGTCATCAATATTCCAAATTACGTTTTTTTAAGTCTATTAACAAACACTTACTGATAGTTGTTAGCAATTTTGATTTGACTAACTATTAAGTCACATTCTAACTATTTCCATTCTCATTATTTATATTATACGTAATAAATTTAACACCTCAAATTCCTTTAAATTTACTATAATAGGTTCGATATATGAAATACCTATTTTATAAAAGAACCGACTTCATATTTATTAGAAAATAAGATTATATTCTGTACATTTTACATGAAATGAATTTTACTTATGATAAATATAATTCCTTTTAAATAATATGTGATGTTTATATTTCGTTGAATTTTTTTAAAAATATACACTAAATTTTTCGCTTTGTTTTCATGTGCAAGTTAAATATTAAAAATTTTTTATTTCAGATTTTAGCAAAGTGAATTTTAATCAAAAAACTCATTGCATATAAAAAGTAAAATGCTTATTTTTTATAGATTATTGGATATTTTTTGTAGAATAAAATGAGTAATAATACTTTAGTTACATAATATTTATTATTTTTTTATTTTTTTCTCTGGGTAATTTTTGATATTTTTAAAATATATTTCCAGATACATTTGTAATAAAAACCATTTTTTCCATTTAAATTTATATCCTATTAATATCATAAAGAAAAACACAAGTGGATATGTTTTAAAATAATCGAATTAATGTTAAACAATTTTTAAATTATCTATAAATTTACTAACAAATAACATTAAAATTATCTTTGTAACTATCATATTATACATAGCAAAGCAATTAAAACAAGGCAGCTCTTATTGATCAGCAAATTTTTATTGAAATTTAACGGCGTGTTAAATTGTGACATATTGCTGACAGTTATTGGACCAATGTTCATTGATTTAAATGAGTTAATGGGGTAACACAATTTCAGTTTACTACCTCCCTGAATATTGGTGAATGAGTAATCACTCTTTTACAAAAAATATATATTTTAATTAAAAATGGTATTCTTTCTTCAGATTAATCATGTCTCTTGAATCACTTAAATACTTAACTATTACATTTAAATACTAAACTATGCATCAAATGAAAACGCAGCTCTATATGTCTTTTAAATTTCCACAGTACATACAGGAATTATGCTATTTCATATGGTAGTAGAGGAAGTAACAGAAAAAATTATAATATTAAATAATCAAAAAAAAAGTTATTAGAAAAAGAAAAATGAACTAAAAATAAAATTATTTTCTCTATGAAATATTTATATCTATTCTAGATAATAATTGTTTTTTTAAAAAAAAAAATATTGGATTAATTTAACGTTAACACTCTTCTTGCTTTAGCAAAAATATTTTTCATATAACTTTTTATGATAAAATTAATTAACTTTAAAACATTTATTAGCAATATATTATACGTTATTATTAAGTGTTATTAATATTTCATTATTTTTAATATTTTACATTTGATTTTATTGAAATGTCTTTATCTAAATTACTTTAAGTCGTAAGAATGATCAAAATTCAATCAAAGAAATAAAAATATAGTTCCTTAAATTCCTGTTATTTTATTTCATAAATTGAATGCTCAAAACTCGTAAAGCTTCAACAAAAATTGAATTTAATATAATCTTTATAAGAATGAACTAAATAACTATTTCATATTCGAACTAGCAAAATCTCCTCTACAAATTCTCATATTGAATTGAAAATTTCATTTAATATTATGTCATGTAGTGTCAAAGTTCATTGTATTAGATCTTGGTATTAAAAATGTTTTTAGTTAGGAATCCGGAGTATTAAAAATTTAGGAAGAGAAAATATTGAAACTTAAATTATTACAATAATGTTAAGACTTTACAAAATTAAAAAAATAATTATATAAAATTTCCTTTAACTTTTAAAAAATAATATAAATTCATAGACAATTTCTTAAAAAGATTTTGCATAAATTCATTTCATCCACTTAAAATGATTATTTAGAAATATTAAATTGTATCAAGTTATTTAATATAAAAAACTATAATAAAAACTTTTCTTGTTGTCGAAATCTAAACGTTTTTAAATAGTTTTTGGAAAAAAATAATAAATAATGTCTTATTGTGTATGAGGATGAAAACATTTGCCGTGCATAAAAATACATCAGCAACTAGAAATTTTTGTATCATCTTCTAAGTGAAATTTTTATATAGTTTTAATGATCTATATTTAAGTTTTAAGTAATATGTAGTTATGTTCTATATAATCATTTTACAACCTTAAGATTGTTAAGTATTGAGCAAAAATAAATACGTGTAAACTGCATAATATTCTGTAAAATTTATAAATTAGAAAAATTCTATTTAAATTTTTATTCCTGTAAACTCAATTAAGAAACAAAAGAGTAAAAATTTGTAACGCATCATTTTTTAATTATTTCAATTTCTCTTCTAATCATATTGGAATACAAGAACATTTTTAACATGAAATCAAATCCAAAAAGGATAACTAATCTTCTAATGTAATATAATAAATGTTGTAATGTAACACAATAAGTTAATAAATAATTAATAAGCTTTAATAAATAATAATAAGCCTATGACCATTAAAATTTCAGTATTAAGCAGTCAACTCCCTACAAGCTTAAAAAAGCCATGACTGAGGGAAAAAAAAAAGAAAAAAAAGATATGATATGATATACAAAAAGTATTTTCTTAATTATACATATAAATTAAATGTCGATACAATGATAGTTAAAATAGAACTGGGACTTTGTATGTATTTATACTTTTATACACTATGAAAAACTAACTAATGTTTCAAGTTTGTAAATTATCAAATTGTTAATTACATTTTCTGTGGTTATAAGACATACAATAATTATATTTTGTAACAGAACAATAAAACATGAACACTACTATTATTCATTTATATATCATAATCAACAATGTACTTGTTTACATGTCTTATTTTTTAATATAAAAACATTTTTTTAAAACAGTATTCATTTTTTGATATAAGTAAATTTAACAATTTGTTCATCTGTTTGTGTCTGTATGATGATATTTTTATTTAAAGAAATAAATTCTAAAATTGTTGTATCATTAATAATTATTATTAAACGTGATTATTTGCATTAAATATCTTTCTATATAGTGGATGACTAATAATATGTGAATGAAAATACATAATTTACAAAATACAGGAAATAATTTATTAATTGTATGTCAATTTTAATTTAAGAGAAATTTCGGCAAAAATGTTAATTGCGTGAAAAATGCAAAGATAATAAGCATTACTAAATTCATGCTCGTACAGTTAAAAAGAGTATGACTGAAAATAGTATAAACAGAATTTATAGGTAAGATTAAAATTATATCCAGGGTAATGACGTCATTAAAAGTCATGAAACGTAAGATAAAATCTCTTAAGCAGAAGATAAATCTCATTAAATAGGAAGTTTCATTCTCAATTTCGAATCAATGATCCGCAATGATTAAAACCATCATTTTAAATATATGTGATGCCATATTCAGTAATAAATAAATAATTAATGATTAATGGATTTAATTTTGTTTTGAAGTGAATTCATGCACTAACATCCATGACATTCTTACTTAAGTTATATTTAATAAATTGAGATGAAATGATTTTGAGCTCACTCACATTTCATTTAAAGTAAATCTCTTTTAATGTCTTCTTAAGAATATTATTAAAATTAAGACTTTTATTATAATTTTCTAAAATAAAAATTCTTTCTTAGATTTTCGATTTATTATTTTTGTTCTGTAAAAATATGATATGCTAACATCATTTGTAGATGTGTCTCCAAATTATGAGGGGATAAGGGCTTTTATGTTGGAAATGAGTATTTTTACCTACATTCAACACATATTGTGGATGTTACTTTCTAAATATTTCCCTTGAAAATTACCTTACTTGAAACTTACTTATTATGTTTATATACATCTGTTTATTTATTCAAAAAATAATGATTAAATTAATAAATTGTTAATGTTTAATTTAAAATATAATATGATAATGAATAAATAATTTATGGAAAAGAAACCAAAATATGATGCAATAGCAGAATTTAAAATTTCTTTTCAAAATGTATTATTCAATACAGATGCATTTAAAATTCAGTTAATTTGTATATCTCATAGCGGTATTGTTAATAATGAAATAAAAGAACTTATATCTATTTATTTACCACAAGTACATACTAAAGAAGTAATGTACCCCTGAAAAAAATATCTTCAGATTTTGATGAAAATTTGAACATATTTATGCAGTTTTGAAAGAGTAAAGGAGCAAAATTACAAATTTATTTTAAAATGCACGAGAAATGTCATAATGTTCATTAGATAGCAATTTTACCATTCTAAGAAACTAAAACCCTTTCTTTTTTACCTTTATAAATTGATGAGATCTGTGAAAATAAAGGAACTAGCTAAGCTTGAAAATTTTAGATGCTTAGTATATTATTAGTCTATCTTAAAGTAACATAAATAGCTTTTGGAAATTTTGTTTTTTCTTATTGACAAATCAGCATAATGTATTAGTTAGCCAATTAAATGAAGTATCGAGGACAATATCAATAATTTCTTAAAAAAAATAAAACAATATTTGCTGTTAATAATTCATTTAAATTATAATCAACAATCAAATTACAATAAATAATTCATGTAACGAAAAATTGAAATCATATTTCAGACAAATATTTGACTTTTTCCGCAATATTGTTTCTAATTGTTGAATTTCATTGTTCTCTATGAATTCAAAGATTTTTTGAATGTTAGTTGTCAGTAAATTAAATTGCCACATCAATTTTACTCCTAATTTATAACTTAAATTATGCATTGCAAATGTTTCAATGTTTGAAATTGATGGAAATGAACAAAAAATTTAATTTTATAAAAATAAATAGTGAAAAAATTATAGAATGTTTTCAAATTAATGAGCACGTAACAAGAATAATTCAAATTTTAAAACGAAAATGGATGTTAAATGTGATAACTTACATGTAAAAACACTGTTTATGATCAGCATTCTTCTAGAAAATTTTAATCATGAATTGCATATTGAAAATCTTACTTATATTCAAATTAACGCAAATAACAAGACATAGTTGCCTTAAAAATGTCTGAAATAAATTTTAATGTTATTATAATTATTAGTATTTAATAATATTCATATTATAGGTCGAAGATACAATTAGTAAGGATAAATACATACAAATATAATTAAGGAAATGGATATCAAATTGAAGAATTAAAATCATGTACCCGTTCTAAATACAAATAAGCGATGAAAATAAGAAATATGAAGAAGAAAATATAAAATAATATATTATATTTTAAAAATAAATTCTCCATGCTTTTGAACAAACACGTAAGATTGCATAAAGACTTTTGGTGCTACAATCAAATATTTTAATTGCAGGAGCTAAATTTTTATAGAAAGCTGGCATAGGCAAAGTAATTAAATTTAAATTTTTGGTTTTAAAATGCATGTTCAGTTTTACAATTAGAAAATCCCCATTCAAACATTTATAAAGTCAAATTCTTCAACAATTTGCTTGTAATAAATATATAGAGTGAATAAATCATGGAATCTGAAAGACATGCACTGATGATTTTAAATGTGATTCTTAAGAAATTACAGTCCCATATTCCTGGGAGCACTAACACATATTTATTAATTTCAAAGTTGGATATTATTTCACTAAGAATTGAAAACTCATTGCCGTAGAATTAATTTGTTTGCTAAATGCGACAATATAAATACCCAAATTTTAATATTATTCTTCATTTTTTAGAAACTATTTTTCTTTTTTTCCTTAATTCAAAGCATTAACTTCTCTCAAACAAGTTTTTATTGTTATAAATACGTTTTTACACAAACTTCTAAATATAAGAATAAACATACATGTTTGCACATTTTCATCAATTGTGCAAAAAACTAGTTGTTAAATGTTACATTTTTTATCATTTTATTTCAACATATTATATATACTAGTTTACTAGATAACGTTTTTAAAACAAAAAATACCGAGTCTACAGTTTGCCAATCTCTATTCAATTTAATAAAAATAAAACAAAAAATAACGAAATCAACTTCTTTGTATTCATAAGCAGACAATATTTAAATCTATTTCTAAATATTTAGTTGCTTGTAGTGAAAAATGATCGACTGGTAGAATTAAAAACTCTATCAAAGCATAGTTATGAAGCGAATTATTAGAGGCATAGTTATGAAGTGAATTATTAGAGGCTGGGAAAAGAAAATTTTAAATTAAATGATAGATTGCCTATGCCAACAATGTTCATGGATAAATTAGCGGTTTAATCGTGTATCTTATAACAAAAAATATTCCAATATTAGATACTGTAATGCCACAAAGGCAAAACCAGGATATGACAAATAAATACGATTTAAAAAAGGATATATTTTTGAAATTGTTCTATTCAAGAAAACTGTTATTTTTTGTATGAAAGAAGTCTTTACCATTACGTATAATCATCGGACCACTATAACAACAATTTTTATCCAACTGAACTCCTTCGTCTGTCAATTACAGTAGAATATCTCCTAAATCCAATATCGATTATGGTTTGAAGGGAATCCTTGAAATATAAAAATATAATCGATTTCCTTTAAAAACAAAGAAAAAATCTTAAAAAAGTTATATTAACGTAAAATTTTTATAGACTATTGGGCTCTACGCTAGAGGTGTAATACTCTTATTTTCTCACAAAAAAAGAACAAGCAAATTTTATCTTCTTTAAACTATATGAAATGTATTAACAATAATGCTGCAGAAAAAAAGGGAGCATGTAAAAATGTTATAAATTATCATTATTACATATAAAAATACAGCAGAAAAATCAATGAATATTGTAATTTTGAATGACTTGCTACTGTTTTTAAACATTTTAAGAGAAACGTATTTTACAACATTCAAATAAAAAAACAAACAGAATTCTTATTGATATATTACTATTAAATATATAAAGAGAGATTGTTAAATTAAAGGTACGCTTATTTCTTTTGCATTCGTTTGTTTCAAAGTTATGGAAACAATTCTAACAGAGTTATCCCGGAATTCGTGTTTGAAATTCAAGGGATCATTCTTACACAAGTATTGCGGTTGTAGTCATATTGAAAAATCCAATTGGTGTGGTAATAGTATACTGGATAATTGACAACACAAAATCTTTAGTTATAGTAAGAAATAAGATACATAATAATGTAGCAGATTAATTATAATGTAATGAAATTTCACAAATGACTTATTTCACAAACCAGGAATGAGATGAAATGTGGAAATCGCCTTCGCGTATATATGACTCATTTATTAATTATGTAGGCATAAGAAAGTGATTATAAATAAATACTAAATACTTTTTAACGATTTAATTCTTGATTTATTATTTTTTTAATTTAACTGAAATGAATTCAAAAATTTTAAAATGAATTATTTATTAGCAATTTTTACGATTTAATTTACAAATTTTGATTTATAAAACTATCTACAATATATATTATCTAATTAAAAATAATGAACAAATGATAACTTAGGAAAAAAAGAATCCATTTGCTTGTAATTCAAATTATGTCAATAACAGAGTAAGTGTAACATATTGATGTACCTATTAATATTTATGCCATCTAAATTCATATTTTAATAAATTAATACTATTTCAGTTACAATGAGATTCTGCCTATTACACATTCATATTAATATTACACATTCTTATATATATTCAATAGAATAATATTTATCCCGAATAAAAATATTTTCTATCAAACCCAGATTCTTTAATTATATTTTGATTTTAATCTATCACAACAAACGACAAAAGTTAATGATTTTAAGAATTTTAATCAGTGACACTTGGAATGAAGATACTAATCAAAATATTAAAAAGAGGTTGAATGATGTTAATCTGAATCAATGTTCAAAATTTAAGTTTAATAATATATTGTGTGTGACAATCATTACGAAAACTCCATGATTAAACATCAGTAAACTGGGCGTAATACAGAAGTTAACTATTAATATTCCATTTAATTTTGAGTATCACAGTCTTTGAAATATTTACTTAATACATATATATTTAATGTTATGTAATGCAAAAAAATTTAATGAATTTTGCAAATATAATTTTAGAAAAATCGGGAAATAATTTTAATTAATTCTACATTTAAATAAACACTGCATAGATTAAAATGTTTTGCATTTAGATATTTTATGTTAATTGATTACTTGAAATACTTTAAGTTTGAAAAAGACATTTATAGTATTCCTTTCATGTATATGATATTGCATCCATATACATCTATGATTACATTAATGAAGTATATGCAATTTGAATAGATTTTAGAAAATATCATAATTGAATACAAAGAATATTATGTATTTTATAAAAATTTATTCACTTTTCTATATTTATTCTTGAAATTTAAAATATATTGGAAACATGAAATGGAATGTAAAGAAAGTTTCCTTCGTAAAAAAATCCCTTATTCTACCATAAGTTGCATATATTCATTGGTTTTTATCTGCAATTACTAAAGCTATACAATATCTATTAAATATTCTAAATGGAAAGAATATTTGTTTTTGAATTCATTATTTTCTTCTTATATCTTTAAATATTAAATAATATTCCTTTTAACTAAAAAATATGTGATTTTGTATTGAATGAAATAAATAAGTTATGCAATATATTCAAAACCAAAAATTTATTTATTTTCATTTATAAAATTTGATAGAATAATTTTCCACATAACAAAAAAAAATTTAAAGTAAACTTAAAAAGTTTCCTAGAAACTTTTAATGAGAATCGTTTTATCTAAACTTCGATTAAATTTACTTCGATTGGAAATTTCACTGAGTTAACTCCAAAAGTTAAAAACTTAAGTTCAATTCTTGCAGATATGTGAAAAGTCGATGATATAACTTATTATAAAATTAGCTTTTTTAATTCATATCTTTGGATATTTTTTTCTTTTCCTATTGACATATAGTATATTTGGAAAAAATTAAATTTAATTTTTTATTTAAGCAAAGCTGCGATTAGTTTGTAATATTTCCCTAGCACATTCCATATTCTAAAATTTATTTTCTTAATATATATTTTCTATCTCAATTTTTTAATAGTTTGATAATTATCGAACTTTGAATATTTCAACATAACTAAGAATCATCAATGTTTCCCCATTCATTGCTCAAACCAAATAACCAAAGTTAAGTAGAATGATCTTCAGATACTGGTGCAATAAACTGATAATGATTTTAGATACTTACAACAAAATATCAATTTCCTTTTTAAGAACTGTAACTTTAACTCTCAGTGAACTATTTATTTCTACAAGTACTAGACATTTGTTCTTAATGTTTTGATCGAGATCTCTAATACTTAAGTGTAGAAGAATTGGAGGATAATGGTGCAGTGCATTTATCAATATGTTTATTATTTGTGGACTATTACGTGTTATAGAAAGTGCAGACAGAAGAGTCTCTAAGTAGAATTTTTTAAAAACGGTTCACTTAAGCAATCGTGTTAGAAAACGAATTATGGCCACTGCTAAAGAACACGAACAATCAGGGATAACAGACTTTGAACAAGCTATAAGGCTTTTCCCCTAGCTTCATTTGATACGCAACAAGCAAGTTTACTCTTAAATACTAATTTAATTAGGAGTTTTGCCCAATAAAATTTCATTTGTTTAAACGTACTGAATTAAAATATTTCTTAAATATAAAGTTGCATTTAAATACTGAATTTGTATTTAATGTAAAGAACTCTTCAACAATTCTATTATCTTCTAGCTATAGGTTTAATACGAGTAATATACATTGAGATATTATTTTTAAAAATGCTAATGATAAAAGTATGTTTTAAATTGATAATTGCTTTCTTTTATCAAAATTCAAATGACGATAGCTTGCTTATTTTATTTTAATTTATTTTAAAGTAATAGTTGATATTAAATTTTATTTTAAAGTAATAGTTGACGATATATTTAATGTCAATAATATTTGGTAAAAACTTTAAAAGTGAAGGACAGCAATGGACTATCAACAGTTTGATATTTTAATCTAGATTGCATCGTCCCTCTTTGCCAAAATCATTCGATTATGGATCAACATACTTACAAAAACATTTCAGAAAATAATATGCTACATTATGTTCATTAATAAAGTCTGTCTCTATGACTGTAATTCTAATAATCCCAAAAATATCATTGAAATGCTAAAACATTAGCTTACAAATGATAAACTATTATTTTAGGCTGTCTATAATCATTTGAGTTCAGTTTAGCTGGATTTTGCTTTGATTGTTTCCAAATAATTCAGTTTAAACTATTTGGAAACATATCAAACTAAGATATGAAATACTGAAGTATTCTTTAAACGCAAAAAAAAAAAAATTCCGGAACTTCTATAGGAATGAGTGTCAAATTCCTTGAATTCAACTCAGAAATCATTACTAATCCCAAGCTCAGACGACATGGTCCAAAACAAAAGGATATGTACTTGAATTTTAAATATTATTCTATTTCATTTTATCAATCCGATTAATTTCAATAAAATTTTTGATAAACTTAATCACATTAAGAATTTATTTTAGGTAATTTTAATAAACCGTTATGTATATTTTAACCTATGCACCTATGCATAGATCTTAACAACATTGTGTTACATTTGTTTGAGTTTAAGAGAAATATAAACTTGTAAGTAAATTTACGAAGGAACTTTAGTTAAAAAAAAAAATAATAATAAATAAGCCAGAATCACAAGCAACCTTGTATGAATTACAACAGTTCTTTTCATTAGGATTAAAAAAATTTATTATAATTGCCTGGTTATATGTAAAAAAAAATAAATAAATAAGCAACATCACTGATTATATGCTTTGTAAATGAAAAATTTTTCTCATTTTTAAGCAGTAATATTCCTTTGTTGTGAGTTCGTGTCTTTATCACCAAAATAATCATTTATACATAAATTAGTGAAAAATATAGCGTATTATTTTTTTCACTTAATGCTGAAATATCAGTGTTATAAAAGAATAACATCAAATCCCATTCAGTCAGCATGCATCACAAATTGTTTCACTATAAAAGAAGTTTTAATTAACCTAGAAATATTTTCACACATAAATCATAAAAATACCCACATATGAATCATTCAAGCGTTAACAAAGAAATAAAATACATTTCTTGTGTAACAAAATTATTTGGTAAAAATTTAGTTAAAGACTTTTTGTTAGTAAATAATATAGTTTTCAAGAGCATTGT
>JAPDSC010068223.1:0-16738 GCA_026290005.1 Latrodectus geometricus
ATGATTGAAAATTGGGCCGTGAATACTAAAAGGTTGAGAAACACTGATGTAATGAAAAAATGATTTATGTTATAAATTGCAAATAAATATTGCGATGTAAATAATTTATATTCGTATATCTATAAATTTAATAAAACAATTTTCCAAAATGCATTTCACTATGAATTTCTTTGTTTTAATCTTCATAGAACAAATTTATTCACTTAATATGTTTAAAAACGACTTTTTTTAAAAATGCATATTTCATGCAAATTTAATCCCGAATCTGGTGTTACAAATGCATCAATTGATTTCACAAATTTCATCAAAGACTGAAATTAATATTCAATTGCCTCGTTATCCTCATATATTTTGCTTATATTACCGCCTATAGTACTTCAATTTATCAATGCATTTAATATACTGCAAACGCTTACACGTAACGCAAGATTATAGCAGGTTAGTCGAACACATTTACGCAAATTAAGTTTTCCTTAAATAAAAATTCTTTCGTAAAATAAAATTTTAAGTGTTTTGGTTGAGAAATAAAATTTTTTGAAAGCATCATAAAAAGAATGAAATGTTTTTCAGAATAAATTTTTTTATGGATTATTTAGTCTATAAATTCTATAAAAAGCTTATTCCTTATGGTATCTCAACTAAAATATACACCATGCCAAAATTCCAATTAAATTAGTTATGCAATAAAAACTTCTAAGAATTTTCTTTTTGAAACAAAAATACAAGAAAATGTTAGTTCCATAAATTTGCACGACATTTTTTGCCTTTTTATGACAGTAAACTTAAAACTGTCATTACAACAAATTAAAATAAAATTAGAAAAATTATAATATAAGAAAACTAAAGCTTCAATAAGCCACAATTATGCTAATATTTAACCAATTAAGTCATGTAAAATCATGTAATTTACTTTCACATAAATGCCGCCTTCCATGTCTAGTGGTTAGCGTACCTGACAACGGATGGGGAGGAGCTGTGTTCGAATCCCGGCTTGAGCATGGATGTACTTTATCTCTCTCTGTATTTCCTGTCCTTTCCTCAGATGATGGATGAATGTGGCCCACCCTATAAAGGGGTTTGTGGTGGTGTGATGTGGGTAACGCTACTCGCCTATGTGACTTGGTTCACAGGTGCCCACCGGGTAATGATAAATGAGTAGCAGTTTCCAGCCTTGTTGTGGCAAACGGTTAATGACCCAAGTATCCGCAATTAGAAAAAAAAACTTTCACTTAAATTTTAAATTTGTATAAAAATAAAGGATATTTCGATTTTGATTACCAAATGCAATATATTTTATCTGAATTTATAGTTTGTTAATTTAAAACAGTAATAATAATAATATAAAATCATATAAATTTTACTTTCAGTTTTTATATTTGCAAAAGAGAGTCCTAAAATTAAAATTGTTTATACTTACACATAAACACGCCATGTCCATGGAAATTTAAAGCTATGCAAGAAATTTATCATTCTAAGACAAACCTTTTTATTTTATTTACATTCCGTTATAGTTGAATTCTCAGAACTTCTGTGGTGAATTCTTAGAAAACAAGGAATGCTTTTTATTGAAAGATATATATTTTTTAAGAATTTCAAGTCGTTTTAAATAAAGGCCTTGTTATTTTGAAATAAACAAATTCGGATACAGTACATTCAAATATGTTTTCTTAGTATTTTTCACAATATATTTTGTGACTTCACTACATAATATTAACTTTGGTTATTGTAAGTGAATAAAAATAATTTTCTAAATATTGTTCCTTAATGAAAACAATGGTCTTTGCATCAATTTCATTTTATCATTGTTTAAAAGTAATTTAAAGAAAATATACTAGAATATATGAAAAAAATTAGCTACCTCAAGGCAATTAATATTTAAAAATTTTCTGTCATGTTTTAAAAAGAAGTTTGATAGCGAAAGTTAAGATAATAAACCTATCCAAAAGGAAACAAATATATGAAAATCAAATTAATCAAGTTATTTAAAAGTAATTTATCATAATATTGAAAGTAAAAATTTCATTATTATTTTCCTTCTGAATCTTTATAAAGCAAAAAATAAAGGAATTTCTAATCATTTCTTTGATGTATCAAAACCAAATATCGATAGAGATTTTCTTTTTTACTTCTTCTTAATACCGTCAACATTCTTAGAAAATAAAATAAAATTCTTAGCATATCTCATCTTAAGAATTTACATAAACCTTCCAGCATAAATATAGAAAAAAGAGCTTAACGTGAAGACAAATTTCTACTCTTTAATTATTTTTCGCTCCTATGAAATTATGCAATCTGATGTTATGTTAACATCTGAGTTAATAATTGCAAAAATGAAGTTCAAAATGTTTTTTTAATCTTAAATATAATATTTTAACAAAACGAAATTTTAAATAATTTTAATAGAAAATATTGTAGTATTATTGCATTTTGAATTCAAATATATATTTTAAGCCCTACATATATAATAAAAAATTTTATTTTTAATTTTTCATTTGCTATTTCATTTTAAACAGGAAAGATATATGAACTCTAGATAAAAAAAATCACAATTTTTCCAAATTCTATCGCATTATATATTCATTAAATATAATATTTTGCAATTATATTTTTGGCATCATTTTATAAAATCACTGAATTTCCTGTAAAAATAATTATAACCTATTACACATTTAACTGAAAAGTAAAAACTCTATAATAATTTTTAACAATAAAAGTTCTATATTTTTCCTCACTCAGCTTTCATTTTCATTATTATAAACAGTGATAATGATGTCAAAAAAGATTTTCATAGAATTTCCTGCAGCAATGTATATTTACAACAATTGTATTCTTACAACAATGTATATTTATGAATACTTCAATTTACTCTCTAAATAAAGAAATATATGTAGTATTTTTCGTTATCATTATTTCATTTTTTGTATAATTGTTTATATATTATTCCAAATTAAATGTAACCTTCTGAACAACCCCTGCATTTAATAAAATTAATAGTATAATTTCAAACATTACAATAATTAAATAATAGGAATTATATCAGGCATATAAGCAATTGTTTTCAAAAACATTACTAAATAATGCCTAGGAATTTAATGTCTACAAAGGGTAAACATAATATATTTATTATATATATTATATGTTTATTATATATCCCGACCTTCCTGATTACGCATAAAATTGCAAATGTACTTGAATGTAATACATACGTTGAAAAGTTACATAATAGAATATCTTGTTTTTAATTTCAAAAAGAAATATGCTGAAGTAATTAAATTTGGATATTATCAATGTAAACCTTTATCGTATTTCTTTACGTCTTTCTTGATTTTCATGAAAAGTGCAAATCCTAGATATAAACTAAAATAATATTTACTTATTACGTTTAGCACATAAACGAAGTATCAAAAAAAAAAAACAATTTATGATAAATATAATTAAATGGGCTCAATCGAACTGTATCAATAATATGTTATGTAACAAAGTAATGATAAACGAATTCTAGCTTTCATTTTTACCAAAAGAAAAACGAAATGAAATACTTAGTTATCGAATAAATTAAAAATTCTACATTTTATTTTTTATACTTCTTTTTTCTAAACTGTACCACCAGATTAACTTAATATCAGAAAATATTTTTGAAAAGTAAGAACTAGTAAATTATATTAAATTATCATATAATAGTTCTTCTTTCCAAAAACAATTTTTGAATCTTATTACTGCTATTAAAGATTTTTTTATTGAAATTTTAATATATTGAAAAATAGTACAATAAATCTCTCCTAATTTGTAAGAATCGTTTTTCGTTTTAAAATACTATTACGTTATTTCACTAAATGTCTAGATGCAAGTAAAATGACTTTTTAAGTTAATAAATGTTGCATAATTTTTACATATAAACCAGCTAGTTTCATCATATTAAAATATCATTATTTCAATACATTTCGCTTTATTTTACTCATTCTAATTTTATCCTTTTGACCATTACTTTTATTTACTTTAAAAAATGATTTTATTTCGGGTTAAAAAAGGATTTTATTTCAAGGACCAAAATATTTAGATAATATAATTTTATAGTATTTCATTTAAACAATTAAAAATATCAAATTTTCTATTACGAAATACAAACTTTATATGCAAAAATATTCATTAATAATTCTTTTTCTTCATTTAAAAAATGTACACCGTAAAAATGAAAATATTTACCTCTAAAAAGTATATCTAGATTGTTCTGGTAATATTAGTTTTTTTATGCACTATACTTTCAAGAAATATAAATGTTTTATATCCCGTTTCATTGTAAAGTACTGCAGAAACGAGATACTTCGAAATAAATTTCGGTGTACACAGTGTACATCAAAATGGTTAATGCTTTAATGTAAAGAATGCTCGTAAAATAAATTTTCTAACTTTTATAACATGCAAAGCTTTGATACCCCTTCATTTGTGAGTTAAACTATTTCGTGCTGTTTCTTATTTTATCACTTTAGTTTCGGTGATAGCATTTTTAATACAAGCATTATTATTATCTAAACTACAACCTATGCATAAATTTTACTAGTTGAAAGATTTAATTTTAGTATTTCTCAATGAATAAATATTTTTATTAGAAACTTGTTATGTTATAAAAATTAACAACTTTTAGAATTAGTGTAATTAAAATGATCAGCTAATTCATTACAGAAATTATTAAGACATTTTTCTTTCAGTTTTTTTTTTTAAATCTGGCACTAATTTCTTTCAATATTTGAAAAAAGGGAATGATTTCTAGTCTTCTTTCTTTTGCATTAATTTAATACTAATGCACTTCGTTTGTGATTCATTCAAATTTTGATCTTTCAAAATCGAAATGAAATTCATTTTATGAAAAATTGAATTTATAATTCTCTGTTGTTTTAAATTCAAATTTCTTTGAAGGAAATTATTTTCTACATAATACTCATTTGGTAATTTAAAGTTATGCAATCTTTAGGAAGAAATAAAATTTCCATTTGAAAATAATAAATGTGAAATTATGAATCCAATCTGTAAAATTAAAGGAAATGTTAGGCCAGTATCTATTATTTAAATGCATAAAAGCTTTTTTAACAAGTCAGTTTTCTGATGTAATTTCCCTGTGATTATAGACAAATTATATTTCAGTCTTGACAAAGATTTTTTTATTTAGAAGATGAAAAATAAAATGCTTAATTCAAAACTGCTAAGGTGAATAAAATAGCTATCATGCTATTTCATGTAAACAAAGAGAAAGTTGAAAATTAGATATGTTGTATATTTGAGAATTACTGATGAAGAGTGATAAAAGAAAATTGTATCATAAAATACATAAATATTTATTATACATAAAAAAATGTCTTATAAACTTTTAAATATCTCTGACAAACTGTCTGACAAATTTCTCAAATTTTTATTTCAAGCAAAAAGAATTGTGTGGGAAATCTTTGTGCAATGATATTAAAGATCCAAAGACAATATTAGATCAAATTTTATTTACACACAATAAATATCAGAATATATTTTTGTTACTAAATGTAACTCCTAGTTTTCAGTTATTGTATGTTAAACAGTACTGAAAGAAATAATTTATTAAATGAGTAAATTATTTTAATAGTGAATGTTATTTTATCAAAAAAATGTAATAAATACTATTTACATATCATTTATTTTGGTTATTAACTTAATTTTTTTGTTTTTAATTATTATCTTTAATTTACATTATTTTTTAACTTTTAATTTAATTATTTTTACATCAATGCTTTTTATTAATTTCGTTATTTTTACTTCCAAATTCAATTTTTGAGCATCAAGAATTTAAATTTATAATTATGTTTTTTTGAGAAAGACGACATGAAAATTTTTATAATGATAAGTTTTCTTTCATTTATCCCCACGGCTAAAAGAAAAAGAGAATATTTAAGAATCTTTTTTTTTTATAATCAATATTTTTGAAATTAACAAAAAACTGTTATTGTCGAACTGTGAAAATTTTGATTTTATAACAGACTTAATTAAATTCTGAACATTTCATCATACTGTCTGTACATATCAGTTTATTTATAAGTTAAAATTTTATAAGATAATTCACTTAAAATTGTGAAAGGTAACTTGTTGATTATTTAAATCTTTCTGACCAAGATCATTAGATACATAAATCAGTTAACATCGATGCACATAAAAAATTAACTAAGCATGTGAACATAATCCCAAAGTATCATAAATGTATTATAAATATGTATAAAAAATATTACATTTTTTTGATATGAAATATAATTGCTTAATTTCATTTTTTTTAACGATATTAATTTTTCAACCGTGTAATAATTTCTAATTTATGACATCATATCTTGCTTTGAGATATACATTATATGCTTACAAGTCGCAGAGTTTATACATACATATGTGTGTGTATGTGTGTTTCTGTGTGTTTGTTTCAATTAACAAAATAATGAAGACCTAAAACATCAAGCAGTTTATGCGTGTTTTGGGGGTACTTTTGCATCTTTTCCTTAAAATAAGATATGTGAATACTTTATATTTTTCTGTTTTTAGTATTGTTTTTAGTAATTAATATTTTGAAGTTGAACGCAAATATATTCAAAGTTTCATTAGTATTTGGAATAAAATGTATTTTATCATTGTAATAATTTAATAATTTTAAAGTAATAATTTTGGTAAATCATAAGTAATAATTTTGGGAGCCAAAATGATATAGTTCTTTTACAAATCTTATTAAACATTTTAGTATTTTTTGTAGGCCCCTGGTTGGTTAGAGCGTCGTTCTCGTTACCAGAAGGTGGTGAGTTCGAACCCCGGCTTAGTTGAATATATATCATGTGCGCTAATGGTGACTGGGGCACTTAAAATATGTCGGGTCGCAATATCCATCATGTTCCTAATACAAATTAATACCTCTGAGAGTAGTTGGAGCCATGCTTTGGGTCTTCGCTGGTTCAAATCTCTAAGTTGGAAGAGTCAGATGGTGCTGCCATCTATGAACCAAATGTCGTACTTCCACCTTCATATGAGGATGCTCTGTTCAAAAACGGAAGACGCTCCCTCTCTGACTTCATTAGCCTAGACTAGGTGGGCTTGGCGTTGCCAAGTGCCATCAGTACCAACCAATATTTTTTGCATTATGTTTCATGCACCTGAGAAAAAATTTTGATTTTATTAAATGGTATAATTATATTTCATTAACTTTTGTGAAATTTTAAAATATATTTTAGAAGCGTCTTTAAGTGCATTAATAAAAAGAAACAATTGTTTGAATTTTATTATTATGGCAACTCAGTAACATATTCTACAGTAAAAAGAATTTTTTAAATACAAAAATTAATTTATTTAGTTTTAAACTTTTATTACAATGAATAATTTTTGAAGTCAATTCTTTTAATTTAAATATAGCAATTATATTATCATTTGTATCATCTGATAAAGATTGCTGGAAAATTGTATGGTGTTTTTGCAATGTAACGAATCATACTAATAATTTTTCTGTAATAAAATTAATCGATTTCTTACCTTTACTAATATATAATAAATAATCATCTTAGATTTGAGTATTATCTATATTTTAATGTATATATAAATAAGTTAATTGATTTCTCTCAATCACAGAGTGTTAAATGTAATAATTGTAGAGATAAGATCAATTTTATGAAAGATAATTTAAACTTAACTGAGCAAACATTTTTGTAAATATTATTCGATAATTTAATGCAAAAATGATTAAAAATTAATAAATCATTTATCATGTATGAAAATAATATTGTGGTTTTAAATGCTATATTAACTTTAGAAAATGAGTTTCTAATACTCTGTCAACCACATGAAGATTAATATACACACAAAACGTTTTAAAACAAGCAAAAGCAGTAAGATTTAGATATTAGGATTAAGGATTAAACTTGAAAAACCTATTATACTGAAGTGACTTCTTTAAGTAAGAAAATAAGTTTAGTTGTAAACATTTTAAAATCCTCTGTTCTTTTAAAGTAGAAGATTACCGAAATTTCCTTTAAGACTACTGAATGATTGAAAATCATCTTGCAAAATCTTTTTTTGAACATAAATTCAAAGTTTTTTTTGAATTTTGTAAGCTCTAAAATTGAGGATAGTTATTTTCATATTCTAACACATTCCACTAATTCCTATTAATAAGAAATCTTATTCTTAATTTGCTGAAAAAGAAAAAAAAACATTTTTAGTAAATATTTTTGTAAAACACCTGACAGTTCATGTGATAATTATTTATTTAACAGATAAAAGTGTTTACTTTTTAAATAAATCTAAGTAAAAATGTTATTTTATTTGCCACATTATACCGGGAAGTGAAACCTATTTTCATTAATAGTATTTTTCTAAAACACATATAATTTCAGATAATCCTGTAATTGAGTAAAAAGTGTTACTTTTCCAAAGGCCGCGGTGGCCTAGTTAGTTATTGCGTCGTTCTCGTTACCAAAAGGTGGTGAGTTCGAATCCCAGCTTGTCTCACTAATGGTGACTGGGGCACGTTAAATCCGTCGTGTTGCAATGTCCTCCATGTTCCCATAACAAATTAATACCTCTGGGGGTGTTGGAGCCAGGCTTTGGGTCTTCACTGGTTTCAATCTCTAATTAGCAAGATTCAGGTGGTGCTGCCATCTATGAGCCAAAAGTCGTACTTCCACCTTCAAATGAGGATGCTCTATTAAAAAAACGGAAGACGCTCCCTCTCTGACTTCATTCGCCTAGTCTCTGTGATGGGCGGATTTGGCGTCGTCTAGTGTCATTAACAACAACAACAACTTTTCCAAAGAAAATGTCGGGAATACACTTGAATTAAGGATAAACTAAAAACATAAGATGCATTAGAAAAATAAATTTTAAATGTTAAATTTTCGTTTAAACTATGTTTTTTCTATGAAACAATTAAATGTGTAAAAGAAAATAATAAATAAGAATATTTTGACCGTGAATCCAAAATACCCTGACACAATTTTCTCAGGATTTTATACAAAAAAGTGTAATTCTGAATCTTACTTCAAAATTACATATATTCAAGTTATTTTAATGCTTTCATATACGTCATAATGTGGAGAACACAAAAGAATAAAAAACAGTTTGATATGGCTAACGATAATATTATTTTCTAACTCAAAAATCATTAAAATTCGAAGAAAATATTTGCATTTTCATCTTTGATATAAGTAATTTGAGTCTAAAATCATACTAAAAATTTCTTTATATATAATCAAGATTACTTGTAAAAAGTGAGGTAATACTCATCAGTTTATGAATTTTATCTTGAAGTATTTTATACACGTATAATGTTTACAAGTGACTTTATAGTTTTAAATGAGCATTAATGTTTTATTTGCATTTAGTTGAAGTGATTTAATTTAATATTTTATTTCTCCTCATTAACTGGAAATCTCTATGATACACAATTCATATATTCAAATTGAATTGAATTTTGAAAAATTATCGATATTGAATATTTTTAATCTGTTGTCAATGATGGTAAAAATTGTAATAAAAGAGAAAACTAATTACGAATAAATTCCTTTCACTATGTAAATGTGTGACTAATAATTCTATCATTAATTAATGTTAGTTTTCACTACCTGGGGTAGAAAATAACTTCGATTAAGTTTGCAGTATCTCTCATGCTTAAATATTTGTTAGAAAAATTTTATTTTGTGAAATATGATTGCTTTATTCTGTTTCTCTCTTTTTAACTGCTTAAATTATAATGTCTGCTATCCCATAATAATAACAAAGTTTTAAAGTATGATTATTATTTGTGATAATAATACTTTTAGTTTGATTTATTATAACTATTTTTGAGCATATAATTAGAATATGAATAAAGTTATAACACTCACAAATATTAGCTTTATAATGGATTCAAAGACAAAATATTCGATATTTGAAATTATTCTTTTGGTATTTTAATTCAATAACATTTTTTGTCCTTACCTTTTTGATTTTATCATTTGTTTTTCGTTTGCGATTTCAAAAACTGAGGCTTTTTGTGGTTAAATTTTTAATATTAGAGATCAGTGATTTCCAAAATTACAATACAAAAACTAGAAAGAAAGCTTGTAAAGTGCAAATAAAAAAAGAAAGCGACATTTTTTATAAGAGCTAACCAGAATTTCCTGCATATAATGTACGTATATGATTTAAATTTCTGAAAAAAGATATCAAAATTTGAACTTTGATAGATCTTTCCTTCTTATTTCATGGAATAACTGTTTTGACTGCTAAGGTAAAATAAATAATTATGTACTTTATTGTTGACATTAATAAGTATGAAATTTTTAATGAATCTATATTTTAATATCTCTTCTTAATTGAAAAAATATATCTCATAATAAAGTTGCGGATTGTCCAAGACAGTTATTTCCATGAGAAATAATAGCAGTGGGTGGCAGGCATAGTAACCAACATGATTGACGAAACGGTATCACAAAGCAAAAAGACTGTAAGACACATAAAACACTAGTATGTCCAATATCATCTTACCTTATCTAATATATTGTACTAAAATAGTCGAGACACATGTCAATCGGTGAAGTGTGTTTCAGTAACTCCTTTTCGTAAAAGCTTATTGTCACACCAAGATACAAGAACTGAAAGCAATATGTCCAAAGTCAAAGATCTGCTAATAAATAAGTCTAACAAATGGCTCTTGTTATATAGCGTATTTCAATGGAAAAAGAAATGCAATATGATCCCCGCAGGATAATGAAAGGAACCATTTTGTGATAGTTTTACTAATGTTTGAAAATTTTTATAGTGTGTGGCAGGACATCTCTGGTTCTTAAAATAATTTCATTTATTTATGTCTACAATTTTACAGATTCTCAAGTCTCACTGCGATTATTGAAACTGCTTAAAATTTGGTATTTATTTTCATAAGTGATGGCGCTGCATTTACTAATAGAAAGCTATCGGAAAGCTAAAGTAAATGGAAGATATATCTTATGTATCAGTAAGTAATATTTCCTGAATCATATTAGATATATTGTTTTTGTTGTTTCTGATGACACTTGGAAAATCTAAGCCCACAAGCCAAAGACTAGGCGAATAAAGTCAGAGAGAGAGCGCCTTAAGTTTTTGAATAGAGCACCCTCATACTTAGGTGAACGTATGACTTTTTTCTCATAGATGGCAGCACCATCTGAATCTTCCAATTTAGAGATTGAAACTAATGAAGACCCAAAGCCTGGCTCCAAACACTCCCAGAAGTATTAATTTGGAATGGAAACATGGAGGACATTGCGACCCGACATATTTTACTTGCCCCAGTGACCATTAGTGAACACGACGGATCTTCAGCTAAGCCGGGATTCAAACTCACCACCTTTTGGTAACGAGAAAGACGCCTTAACCAACCAGGACCCCGCTGCCTACTGTTCGATATATAATTTCTATAACATGGTTTTATTTTACTAATGATTAGTTTTACTTGATAAATAATTCTTACTTGAAAGTTTTCATCTTCATGTAACTGTTTAAGTTTTGAATATAATTGGAATATTTTACACAAAACTACTGTTTAACAAGGACTATTTTTATTAAATACTTTGTCAAAATCATTTTCTATGTCATATAGAAATTTTTTCGATATTAAATACATTTTCTTGACAAAAGTCTGCGAAATTTTCAAAAGTTTCTTTTCAATATTTAATAACTCTTTAAAAATAAAATTAAAATAATGATATTTGGTGTTCTTAAATGGAAAATTTTAAATTCTTTGTTATATTTTGTAATATCAGTACCATTCTCATAGTATTTTATTGGTAAGGAGTACAGTTTGCTTACGTGAAATCATTCACCAAAATATGGGGACGAGTTTAAAATAAACAATCAAAAGTAGCAAATAAAGCCACTTACCATTTAAAAGTTGTAAATTTCAATTTCATTACTTTTAAATCTGAAAAAATATTAATGTAATATTTTTTTAAAAAATAAGCATTGTAGACAAAACATATTAAAAGGTGTATTATGAAAAATATGAATCCATGTTAGTGTCGAAAACTTTTACCATCTTTACAACATATTTCTGATCAGCAATTTTCTAAAGAATTTAAGTGTCTTTAATTATTGCAATCAAAATAAATCCAGAAACCATTTCAAATCTTAGAAAAAAAGTTTTTGTTAACTTTTAAATCTGATTAATAGATTTATTTCATCTAAAAATTTACAAAAGTTCCTAACTGAAAACAAAATTTTTTACCGTTCCTTAAAAAAAATCATTTAGGTAATTGAATTTTTTTTTCTTTTTTGCAAAATAACTATGGGAGTTTCAACATATAGATTCTCCTTTTAAAAAATCAGCTACTTAAAATATCTAACTTTTTTCTCATCTACCATATTTTTATAATTGATGAATCAATCGATATTTATTTTTTTGAAAATGCAATGAAAAAATGAAAATATTATATGCCTTAAAAATAACACATATTAGTTTTGTATTAAAACTTATTCACTTAAAATATTTAGCTTGAATTTTTTTATAATTTGTCTGAACTGAATACATTAAAATGTAATCTGAATAATTTAAATTAACTTTTTAACTTATTGATAACAAAATGACGTTCTTTATTTGACTTAAGTATTCTATCTTTTCTAAGTTTATGATTTTTTAATTTAATTATTAAAGTTTTAACGAGGTAAGACTACTTCAAAAAAAATTCATTTTCTTTTCCTTCATTGCATCTTAAACTATTTTTTAAAAAGCAGAACATCCTTCTCTACTTAATTCATTTTTAGAACTCGCATTAAAATTTCATCTCAAAGTTAGTATTACTGTTGTTACTTTTTAATTAGATATTTCATTGCTAAGGGAAAAACTATTCTCTGAAATGCATTTGTAAAAAGTTTAGAAATTCATTAAAGTAGTATAGATGATCTTTTTATTACTTCTGTATGAAACATAAAACACATTGAATTAGAATTGAAAATTTTTCATTCCAAAATTGTTCCACAGTAATATAATTTACACACATACTTTAAGTATTTTTGAATATTTCTCCCAAATGTAAAATTCTTATTATAGATAAGACAAATTATGGTGTTTGTGGCATGTACAAAATATTTTAGGGATAAAACGAAATTATTTTAATTTTCAAATTTGTAGATTAAAATATATCTTTTATCTTCAAGAAATATAATTATATCATATTATTTCTTATGCAAATTTAATTTGAATCTTACTGGTTTTAATTTTCTTTTAAAAAAAACCTTGTTTTTTTTTAAAAGAAAATTAAATTTTTAATTAAATTAAATTTTTTTCGTTTTAAAGTTATAATTAAATTCGTATTATTTAGTTCTAAATTTTAATCCAAATATTTGTAAAGTATTGTTTAAAAAATTTCGGATTAAAATTTTTATAAAAAAAATACAATTTTTAAGTAATATTTAAAAATTGTATTTTTTATGTTTTTTTATAAAAATTTTAATCCAAAATTTAATTTTTTAATATAAATTTTGTTTACTTAAAATTTATATTTATAAAATAAACTTAAGTATTCCTAAAAAAATTATATAAAGTATTAATAACTTAATAAAGTAAATATAGGTATTGCTTATAAACATTTTATATATCAAGTGTATATTTTAGTAAAATTAAAAATTCATGTTTTTTCTTATCACCATTTAAAAGAGTAAAAATATAAAAGTGAACAAACTTTCATCGACATTTAAAAGCCAAACGGGTATGAATGTTAAAATATATAATTCATAGTTCTCTTTATTTTCGAAAATATAAGCATTATGTAAAATATGATAACAACAGAAATAAGAATTAGCTGCACGGAAATGAAACCTTGAAAATGTTATTAAAATAAAATCTGTGAGATTTTTTTTTATTTTATTATAATTTTTTAGATCCTACAAAAGAATTTTTTAATCTTTCAAAGTATGTTTGTTTTGAAGAACGTACTACTTTAAAGTATTATTTTTCATTATACTATCATTAAGTTTAAAATTTAGTTTCACAAAAAACAGTATTCATTCTTTTTTCTTCAGTATTCATTTTGCAGCAGATTTTAAGTATTTTGAAAGCAAAAATTATTAATATCTTTAAAAAAAGGATGGAAATTGTATAAAAATGATAGAAAATATCAATTTTTCTATTAGAAAAAGACATATTTCGATAAAGAGATAATAAAACATAGAAATATTTTCTTTTAACAATTTTATTTTAGTATGTAAATGTTTTGATACACTATATTCTTTTGTTTATCAAATAATACTTGGTATTAAAGCAAAAATAAAATGCATAGACTGGATTTCTTAATTGAAGAAATATTCTTTTAAAAGCAAAGTTTTTTTAATATTTTTGAATTGCGTTAAAAAAATTATATATTGATTTTCAATCAATAAAGTAACCTTATGAATTTTCATCTGTCTGTTTTAAATAATGAGTCAAACATTCAACATAGTTCAAACATTTCATTGTAGTACGGTATAGTCCAATAAATTAAATATCAATTGATATTATTTTGTTCTTTGCCTCACTGTTCAAAATTGCTAATTTTCTAAAATATCATGGTAATTAGAAGAGTCATTAATTTAACTTAATTTTTTATTATGTTTATTTAATCTATAGTGAAAAATATTTCATTAAATTGATGGCAATTCTTAAGACAATGTTTTATTTAAATTTTACTGTAAATAATGATTATTGTTGTCATATTAAATTATTTAATTTTCATAATTCATTGATATTACAGAATTAAATATTGCTGTACATTTCACACACACACAAGTCAATTTAAGCCTCATAAA
Source organism: Latrodectus geometricus (assembly GCA_026290005.1). Taxonomy (NCBI): domain Eukaryota; kingdom Metazoa; phylum Arthropoda; class Arachnida; order Araneae; family Theridiidae; genus Latrodectus; species Latrodectus geometricus. Next base: position 14,782 of record JAPDSC010068223.1, read on the forward strand.
TGTAAACTTTAGTTTGAAAAACATTTTTAAAAATTTACAAATTTCTTATTTCCATTTAATTTAAGAATCATGTACAATTTTAAACATAATTCATGTAGCCCAATTTAAGAGAAAAATAGCTATGCAAATTCCTTCCTCCAAAATCATATATATATAATTTAATGTATATATGAAAGTATAAAAATAAATATGTGTATTAGTAATATTATTCATATTTTACGGTTGGTTCTACTTATTTTCAACTTGATCCTCATAATATTATAAATCAATATTAATCATTGCCATTTAGTTTATTGGCATTGAAGTTTTTAAAAATTTTTAACTAAGTTATTGAGCCTGTTGTTTCATTTTTTAAAGAAATATAAAATTTCTGCTGTATTATTTTAAATAATACTCTTAGTCTAGATGCTTCAATAAATACCAAAAGACAATAAACACTTAAAATATACACTTTTTCTCCCACTGGATCTATTTTAACAAAAAGATTTTAATTTAGAAAAACATATTATTTCAGATACTAATTAGGTTTAAATTCTTGTCACTCACTTATAAAAAAATTTATAAATTCTTTTTGGTTGTTAAAAATTTTTAACAGTTAATTTTCCCTTAAATATGTTACTAAAAAAGGGTTTACATTAGTTTTGTCTGAAAAACAATTTTTTATCGAATTCTTTACGAAATGACTTCCAGCAAAAAATTACATTTAAGTAATGATAAATTGTTTTGGCAATGACACATTCAAAATTAAATTTATGTGAAATGATTCGTATCAAGTTACCTTAATGAGATACAACTTAATCACTTTTCACATCTATACTCACATTAGTGTAAATATTGGAGAAGTTTTATCGAGGGTAAAGGGCAGTCAAAATCTAATGATGATGGATTTTTTTTTCTCAAGATTTTCTTCTTTCATCTTCTCAATACAGGGTTAAATTATTTCATGGTTCGCCAAGCAAAAGAAAAATGTTTTCAGATTCAGAGAGAAGTATTTTAAGATCGATATTAAATATTTGATATCGTACCTAGTCGTTTAAAAGAGATGATATGTTGGTAGAATTTATCTTTTTTCATAAACGATTTCAGTATAAATGACATTATTATACGCTAAATTCACCTACCAAAACAGAGTCTTTCCGAAAACATCATATCAATCATCTGAACATATGAAAACTAAATATTTTATCATAGTTTACCGTTCAATTTTATTGAGATTAATAAAATATTAGATGCAATTCAAGTATTCTTTTAAATACAAATATGGTTGCTTAACATGTGTAGTAACATATTTATATTTTACATGTGTAGTCAATTATTTAAAAATTAAACTTAATCTTAAAGTCAAAATCAAATCATGTGAGTTAATTTAATCTATTTTGTTAATGTATTTAATTAATATTCTTTTTGCATGCATTTGAAGTATTGTAGATAAAATAAAGTTTAATATTTTCTGACTGATATTATCAGGCTTTTGGTTTACTGAATGTATCACGTTAGATGTGTTTCTCCAGCTATAAGAAAAAAGAATTTTTCCTTAAAAAATAATGCCTTGTGATTTAGTAAATACTGAAATTCAATCTATTCATGCTTAACAGCATTTAAGAACATTTAACGTTATAAAAATCAACATTAAAAATACTACTATTTTCAATTACTTTTTAATTTGTGTGAACTTACTTAATTATGTTTTTATTTCAAATTATTCTTATAAAATAGCGATATCATAATAACGAATTTTCTTTATAACGCTACATAAAATATTGAAAAACTTTTCAATATAAAGTTCATTATATATATTAGGTTGGGGAAAAAGAAATCCATTATTTTTACGTGAACTTTATGTAACTTCTTTTGGATTCACTTTGTAAAAAGGTTTAAAACAGCTTTCATGTAGATTTTTAGGTCTTGCACGTTACGACTGCTGACATGCGGTTAACTTCGATCATTTTTGATATTT
>JAPDSC010068224.1:0-14780 GCA_026290005.1 Latrodectus geometricus
TGCAATAAAGAATCACTACACTGTTAAAAATATGAACTTTCATTTTATCGATAAATACAAATATAAGTTGTAAGAAATTCAAAGCATTTTATTGAACACTTAAATCATTACTTACTTTAGGATATTTTATAACATAATTTTGTATATTGTGTTATAAAATATCTTTAAGTACATATCCTGAAGTATATGTATATAAAATATCCTGAAGTATATATAAGTTGAAAGTAATTCAAAGGATTTCATTATACACTTAAATCATTATTTACTTCAGGATACTTTATAACATAATTTTGTATATTGTTGTATATTTCGGCACCAGTAAAAAATGATAATTATATGAAATCTAATTTCCAGGAAAAAGGGGTAAAAAACAAAAACTGAAATATGCTCAAAATTTTAATGTCATGTTAATTAATTAACATGGGTTCAGGTTTTGTAGTCTTTATATTAGTTGACGAGAATAAAATTATTTATATTTCAAACATGTAACCCATTGAATTAAAGGTAACTGTATTTTACGATTTCAATTTGTAAAAATATGAGGGTCCTTCAATAAAAATATCTGTATGGAACTATATAGAGGACTATATAGGTGCCCTGAATGGTTAGGGCGTCGTTCTCGTTACCAAAAGTTGGGCAGTTCGAATCCCGGCTTAGCCGAAGATCCGTCGTGTTTACTAATGGTGACTGGGCTACGTTTAATAACCTCTGGGGGTGTTTGGAGTTGGCTTTGGGTCTTCACTGGTTTCAAACTCTAAATTGGAAGGTTCAGATGGTGCTGCCATCTATTAGCCAAAAGTCGTACTTCCACCTTTGTATGAGAGTGCTCTATTCAAAAACGGAAGACGCTCTCTCTCTGACTTTATTCGCCTAGTCTCGGACGAGCGGGCTTGGCGTTGCCAAATGTCATCAGAAACAACAACAATATTTATATAAAGGTATAACTAAACTTTCCATTTACTAATAACTAATAAAATTTATCTTAAGAGATTTAAGATTACAATTACGAAAAACTTCATGATCATTGCTATGAGATTCTGTATACTTGAAGCATGAGTGCTTTTAGACATTTTAATATTATTTTTAATAATAATGCCACTCAAATGGTTATGTTTCTTAAAAATATAAGCCACTTTACCCAAAACAGTGTTTACGTATAATAAATAATTCACGACCATTATTTATGTTCACTCCAATAATATTTCAAAATAAAAGTCATATCAAGAAATCTTAAATGCGCATAAAAATCAATTTTATTTTCCTTAATGTGGGTTTTTCCATCATTTATGAAACTGATAGATAAGTTAATCATGTGATTTATATTTAACTTGCCTTGTTAGGATTTGAAACTAAGTGATAAGGCTCTCTTTACCTCAAAAAAATATTTGAAAAATCACAAAAAGAGCAAAACTAGAATTAAAGAGTTTGTGTCACTAAATTACGCCCCAATTTCTCCCTTTCTCTTCTTTTCTTTACATAAAATTTATTTATATTTTACAATTTTATTTTTTACAATTCTAAAAATGTTTTGCTATTGCAATTTCAATTTGCTTGAAAGTAAGTGATTTGCAACTCCTCTAGGAACGAGAATTTGTTTAGACATTGACATAAATAACTTTACCTAATGTATCAACAATACACTCATTTAGTTCATATTTGTATTAATTCAGCAATTTTCATTTTTTTAACAGCAACCAACGGAGTTCTTTCCATGTTTATTGCTATAGTCCAATTGTTATTTCATTTATTGTTTATCAAAATATGAATATATTTCTTATTGATTATACCAGTCTTTGAAATACATATAAACATAACAACAGACTATGTTGGAATCAGATTAATAAACTCTATGTGCAAAAAAGACATTTAAACAAAATTTATAAACAAAAAGTGCTCTTCAACTCAAAAATCAACAGAAGGATTTTCAGTGTTCAAAATCAAAAATAAGTGTCTACATAAAGAATTGTCTTTTATGATTTTATACTCCAAAGATTTGTCTTTTATATGAGTCTTATTGCAAAACATATCATATTTAATTGACTATATGATCATAATGTTGTTCTAATCTTTTTTAATTAACGCTTTATTAAGTGATCACAAGTTATGGATCAATTTTGAGAAATTTCAGTTATATAACTAATTTTAAATGATTTCTTAATGTCTTAGATAATTTCTTATTGTCGAAAACTAGATAGTTAAGGATAAAATATTATCTTACAACACAACATCATGATTAAATTTTATAAATACACAACAGCTATTTCCTTTTTATGTTATCATGTTCTCCGAGATATTTTTTACTTTTTAATTATTTTACTAATATTGGCATTTATAGAACTTTTCTGAATTCCCATTTAATCAATTACAACAAAAATATTCACAAATGTATTTTCTTTATTATCCTAGAGCTTTTCTAACTTCTTATTGAATCAATTACAAATGTTCACATAAAATATTTATAAATTTTCTTTATTATCCGGACATGTTTTATAAATTCCTTTGGTTAATTGAAAAAGTGGCTCTTTTTTTCCTTCAAATATGTATTTTTATAAATTGAAGAGTAACTTTTTAAATTAAATTATTGATTAAAATATCTGATTCTTTACTTAATATATAACTCTAATAAGTTTCTGAAATAATTAGAATGTATATAAATATCCCAAACAACACAGTATTTCTATGCTCAATAAAAGTTGTTTTTAATGTTATTTAAGCAGTTAAATGAGGAATATTCCTGTTTAGAGAATGAATGTAAGCTAATAAGAAAAATGCGCATTGAAATAAAAACAAAAAATAATTGAAAGAAAAATTAATCTAATATTGACATGATATTGCTTCATCAGTTATTTAAATTTTAATTTAACTCAAGTATGAGTTTACTTTTTTATAATTTAGCATAATGATTGCAGCTTAAATTAAGAAAAAAATACAACTAAAAAGGCCAAAAAGGAAGAAACAAGATTCAATATATTTGTTTGATAAAAAATTTTTTACATATTGTATTTCATATTATTTTTTTATACATTTTTCATGCTGCTGTTATAGAGAAAACGCATACAAAAACGAGTTTGTAATAACAAACTTGTTTTTCTTTTTCTCGAATAATTATATGAAACTGTAAATAAATAAATTTTATCATACATCCAACAGATTTGAAAATTTCCTGTAGTAAATAATTAGTTTTGCAGAAAAAAACTAAGATTTTAATTTAACAACACACCTTTCACATCAAATTCTTTAGATATTCATATTTCATCATTACATTTACAGCCATCACTTTTCTGTTGGTGCCAGCCAATGACTGAGTGGTTAGCGTTCCTGACTCCCTAGGCTGTTGGTTTCATGTTCGAATCCCGGTTTGGGCATGGACGTTTCCTTCCTCTCTCTCTCTCTCTGTATTTCTTTGTCCTTTCTTCAGAGATGATGGATGAATGTGGCCCACCCTATAAACGGGTTTGTGGTGGTGTGACGTGGATAATGCTACTCGCCTCGTGACTTGGTCCATAAGTGCCCACTGGGTAATGCTAAATAAGTAGCAGTTTACGGCTTTGTTGTGGACAAGGGTTAATTATCTAGTGTCAACCATATAAAAAAACTTTTCCATTGGTTGATATATTTGTTTCAATTGTTCTTTACTACAGATTGTGAACTGCGAATTTTCTAATATTCATTCTCACAACAAAGATGATTAAATGCTCGATAGACAGCAAGTAGCAATAAAAACCAGGCTCTTAATTTTTGGAACTGTTCCAGTATTTAATTATCATTAATCATTACTTATTATTACTAATCAATAATTATATTAATTCTATTTTGAATATTTGATTTTTTGTCATCTAATCTACTTTATGAAGTATTTATTCGGCATAATAAATCAAAATTAAAATGCCCACAGAAGTATTATTTCACTTGAAAGCCATTGATACCATGGCCATTATTATTTATGGTCTAACCACTAAAAAAAATTTATTTTTCCATGATTTCTATCTTAAGTAAATAGGTTTTATAGTAAAGACTAATATGTAAATAGGTCTATATTTAAGTAAATTTATTTAAATTTTAAGTAAATAGGTAAATAATGAACTGTAATATAGTCATTTCATTTCTGATTATTTATACGAAAAGTGGCTATGATGACAAGGCCACTTTTCAAGAAAAACTAGAAAAGATATCTCGCGTTGGGAATTAGTGAGACCTATGCTGACCCAGTCGAATATACATCATGTTCGGTTAGACTGGCAAGATCACGTAATAAAGATTGTGGTTGCAATCTTTTCATATGAAATGATACCTTGAGGATAACGGGCCAAATATGGAGGCCTTTTATTTGGGTTTTGTTCTAGGTTATGAGATCCCTCTTACTTTTGCGGTTAAGGTGGCACACCCACTAAGAACCCCATTTCCTAAGATGTCATCAATATATGCCAACATGCAATTTTATAATGCCAAAAAAGAAAATAAATACTTAGTGGACTTGCACTATAATATTTATATCAAAAAGGATAAAAAATACTTAAAATTGTGAACATAAATGCTCCGAGGATATTGAAAACCTAGTAATTAGTATTACAAAATGGAAACAATCTTAAAACAGGAATTTTTCGAGCTTTTTAATAAATGTTTCCAACATTCGGTATTATTTTTCCAAAATTAAACCCATGGAGAAAAAATCTAAACTTGCTGGTACATAAGCGTATAGCACATTTTGTAAAATTACTTAAACAAACATATATTAATAGAATAATTAGCCAATGAAAAAATAATTACCATGCATTTATTTATATTAGATGATAAAAATTCATTCCCACTACCTAAATATAACAATTTTTAGAAACAACTATTCTCTAATACTGTGTTATCAAATATTAGTTTAGGGAAAAAGTAATCCATTATTTTTTCAGTAGACGTCTGTAGTGATCGATATCTCGTGAGGTATCTATCAAACAATTTCAGATTTATGCTCATTGGAAAGGTGACATTTGTCACTAAAATATCCTCTTGGGGTTTTTTGTTTGATTAATTCAGTTACGAGTACAAGGTTTTAAAAATGGAAGACAACAAACAGAAAATTCGATACATTTTCGTTTTTCTCTTGTAACGGCGAAAAAGATAGCCGGGTGGCTAAAATTGTGAAAGGTGTTTATCGTCCTATATAAGACTGTAACGAGTTACGTACAGTTTTTGTTACGTCGATTCCGTTCAGGTATTTTTGATGTTAGAGATGCACCTCGCATATGGATACAGCATCGTCGTATATGTCTATAAAATATCAAAAATGATCGAAGTTAACCGCATGTCAGCAGTCGTAACGCGCAAGACCTAAACTTTTTTTAAACTTTTTATAAAGCGAATCCAAAAGAAGTTACATAAAGTTCACGTAAAAATAATAAATTTCTTTTTCCCCAACCTAATATATTAACTTATATAACTAGTACATGATAATAAAGTATAAAAAATAAATAAAATATCGAGAAAAATCAATGCTTTATTCTATATATCACAATTATGTATTCATTTTTAACACAATTGATGTAAACATACACATATTTTCTCACCCATAAAATTTTAAATCGAATAAACAGTTTGACTTTCACAGAAATAGAAACCTGAAAAAAATTCTTTCCATTTTCTGCTTGTAAAAAATATCTTATCGCAAGCACTGGTGCGAAGCACTCTTTACAGTTAATAGAGAAGGAAGAGGGGGAAGTGTCATGTTGACAAGAAGAACAATCGGTAGTAAGATGTCATCAACGGATGTAAAACACTAATATGCGAGCACGGATTTTGTTTTCTCTTTCTGTTTTCAAAAGAAATATATTTGGCGACCATTTTTGTTTTCGCAGAAGGAGCCATTGTTATTCGTTGGTGTCACAGGAGGTCTTCCTAGAAAGTTGGCTGCAAAACCAATTTTCTAGTTTTTGGCTAAGGATTACTGTATATCCAAATGCCTTTAATAGAAAAATGTTTCTCTAATTTCATCGTAAATTAGTATAATCTTTTATAGCAGTGTTTTTTTTTTATGAGGAAGGTTGGTTTTGGGTATCATAAACCTTAACAATTGATAGCAATTATGTTATTCTTTTATTCTTATAGAGATTCAATAAGTTTATATTTGATATGCATGGGGGGGAAATAAATATCTTTTTTTCAATAAATATCTAACAACATTTATTTTAAATTCATTTTTTTAATAAAGTAATTGATTTTTATTCGAACTATAACTGAATTAAGGTACGTATTATTTGCTATTTAACACAATAATAAACAAAAAATTTTAACAATAACTATACTAAACATTACTAATAAGAATAAATATTATTTTTAATTTAATTCACAGAAACTGTTATTTGAACTAAATAACTTTTCAATATTATTCTGAGAGTAATAACAAAATCAAAACTTGCTGATTGTTTTCAATATAATATAAGAAAATTATTTCCCACTATTCATATGTATATAATCTATTTGAAGTAATATAAGGAATAACATATATTTTTTTTCAAAAACTTCCATGGAATAATTTTTTTAATCTCTTATTGTAATTAATAAAATTTCATAATTTATTTATTCTTAAAAGTACGATATTTTTTGAGCTTTAGAACTAGAAAAGAATAAAACTTAGTTTTCCTTTTATTGAAAAATAGTAAAAAATTAATTGTAAAAAATTCAGTAATATTATAGTCCCAAAAATTCTGTTCCTATATCATCTCGAAACTTTTTAAACAAATTAAATTCAGGACCAGAAAAGGAATTTTAGCTTATGTTATTTTCAAAATATTTTAGTTCATTTAATTTTTGTCATTAATTTTACAGCAACAATTCACATTACATACGTTTATACTACGATGCTGATTTTACACCGACAAATGTAGGGATATATTTATTTGTTGTAAAAGTCTTGTGATGCATTTTATATTTTATGGTTTGTATATTTAAATTATTTAAGGTAGTTAGATGCATAAAATAAGCTTCTTATTTTTCAACGAAATATATGGTAGTTTTTACTCTAATGTTTGTAGTGCTCCAACAGCTCTCATATTTCCTCATGGACGTAAATCTGATTAAGTAGTTAAAGACAAATTAGATCAAAATAATAATTTTTTTCTAATTGCGAGGCACTGAGTGACTGGACCCGTCGCCAACAACAAAGCCGGAAACTACTCATTTTAGCTTACCTGGTGGGCACGTGTGAACCAAGTTACGGAGGTACGAGTAGCATTGCTCAAGTCACACCACCACAGACCCGTTTATAGGGTGGGCCACATTCAACCATCATCTCAGAAGAAGAAAAGACAAAGATACACAGAGGAAGAGAGAGAGAAAGAAAACGTTCATGACCAAACGTGGATTCGAACCCGGGACCAACAGCCCAGGAGTCAAGAACGCTAACCACTCAGTGATTGGTTGGTAAAAATAATAATAACATTTGGATTTGGGTTAAATTATAAGAATCTACAAATGACTTATAGATGTTTCAAATAATTATATTAATTAGTAAATATTTTCAAGGATTTACAACTGAACTCTTTATTTTAATTATTTATAATTTCTTTTACTTTACATAGCACTAAAATAAAAATAACAGAAGTATATTTAACAATTACATTTTGCTTTCAGTATTTTGAAAGGCAATTGTTTTTAATATTTTTAAAAAATATGTTTAAAGTTATGACTTTTGCAAAGATTTATATTTCTTTTATCATACAAATAAAATTTATCACTACATGGTATTGATTAAAATAAACTATACTCAATTGAATTCTAGTTGATCTTTATTGTAATATCTGTGGGTTCAAGATAATTTTTAAATGTAGAACTCCTTAAACTGATACATTCTTTGTAGTTAATATTCCTCCCTTGAATGTGAAATCTCTACCAAAATACCCACTCTACTATATAGATTAAAGTCATCAACCGAGCTTCATTGCCTGGGAAAGTCTATTTTTAACAACGCGCTAACTGAAAGCTATATCTCAACGCCCCCTTTAGACTAAACATATCGCAAATGAGTTATAACAGAGGCTGTGGCAGATGACTGACGCGTCCACAATTATCTGATCGATGAGTGCTACTTATCTGACTTTCGAGATCTCGTGTATCTATCGTGAAATCATTAGACAATGGACTCTTTTACGCAAGTAAATCTTGACGCGGAAAAGATGTGTCATGGGAAGTCCGATAATTTCAAAGTCCTCTTGATAACTGATTTCAATGTCTATGACTCATTCCAGTTTTGAGCAACCAGAAATTGACGTCTGTTTCACATCATCTTTTACCAAACACTATCTTGTTGGAAATAATTTTCATATTTATCGTATACACACGCATTTAAGGTTTTATTTCATTTTTTCGTGCATATTTATTGTAGGTATTCTACAATTGTTTCGCGAGTTAACGTATGTAATAATTCCTATTTGCGAATATTATGATAAAGTTGAAAAAGACGAATTAATTCAATATTTCATAAAATGAAAACAGACAAATCAAATGGAATTTTACATATTTCTTGCTGCCAATCAAACAAATCTAGATAATTTGTTTTGGTTAATATTAAATTGAATAATTTACGAGATTTAATTTTAAAAGGAAAATTTGTTTCCATCAATTTCTTACAATTATTCTATACAGCTCAACAAAATCTTAATTAATGATAATGAAAATTGAATATTTTTGTTAAATAAATTAAATATTTTTGTTTTGTATAATGTTATGTGTTACCCGGTGGACACCTGTGAACCAAGTCATGGAGGTACGAGTAGCATCGCTTACGCCACACCACCACAAACCCGTTTATAGGGCGGGCCACATTCATTCGTCCTCATCTGAGGAAAGGACAAGAAACAGAGAGAGAGTACATCCATGTCCGAGCCGGGACTCGAACCCAGGTCCGCCCCATCCGTAATCAGTTACGCTAACCACTAGACAGGTTGGGCGGCGAATTTCAAGATAATGAGACATAAAAATACTCATTGCAAATCTAAATACAATTATTTTTTTATAAAAAAAAGCATTATAAAATTATTCTGCAAGTACAGTATATATACGGATTCTATAAATAAGTATTTAAAAATACCTATGCGTAAGGATTAATTTTATATTTAGGTATAGTCTATAGGGATAGTATATAAGGTATATATATATATATATATATGTATACACACACACACACGTATATATATATATATATATATATATATATACATAAAGATAGTATATATTTACAATGGAAGGGCAATCCGGGTGACTGGACACGTTGTCCACAACATGACCGGAAACTGCTACTCATTAGCGTTACCCGGTGGCACCTGTGAACCAAGTCATGGAGGTACGAGTAGCATTGCCCCTTCACAACACCACACACCCGTTTATAGGGCTGGCCACATTCATCCGTCATCTCAGAAGAAGAAAGGACAAAGATATTTATAGATAGAAAAGAAAACCGGGCCCAAACCGGGATTCAAGCCTGAGACCAACAGCTCAGGATTCAGTAGCGCTAACCACTCTGCCATTCACCGGTTTTAAAAATAGTTATACTTAAGCATTCATTTTATGAGAAATAAAATTGTTGATAAAAAAATTTACCAGTATATTAATCAAAAGTATTTATTTCTAACAAATACAAAATATTATTTCATCAGGCTTTATAAATTAATTATAGTTTTATAGGAAGTAAAAGCACTGGATTATCTAGTTAGAATCCTTGAGGATTGTACTTGAGTACCCCGTTAGTCAGCAGCATGATTTAGGAATAACAACAGCAAAGCATAGGAATAACAACAATATGAATAATAGGCAAACAAAATGTCTAAATTGCCATTGGGAAAATAATAAAATTTTTCTAGTCTCGATTACTGATTTTTAATAGATGAGAAGCAAAACTTTCTTTATTTTACTAATATTTTTAAAAATATATTACAAAATTTTAGGAATCTATAGCAGAAAAGCTAATCGTATACTCCATTAACACCAGAAATCGCAAAAAGAAATTTTTTCTATAATAAGTAAATATAACATTTCAACCCACTATAATAAATACAATTTAAAAAAACAATTTCGTTTATTTAACTAGTACATCATTTAATTAAAATTCATTTCCTAAAGAAAATATATGCTGCAGAATAATATTGCCATTAAGAATCTTTTTTCCAACTCAAGAATTAATGTTTGACACTTCTGTATGATAATCAGACTTAAATCTCCCAATTGAGATGAGATTATTCGCATTCCAACTGTCACTATGTCTTATAAATATTATTTCTTTTACAATTGGTAAAACTATAATTTAGGGTGTCCTTTGGCGAACTTGATGATTTTTTGGCGCTATTCCTGTTCGCGGCGATTACAGTGGAAACAGGTAACCAATCAGATAAATCAATCAGAGCCTCGACTGGATTTAAATCAATCAAAACACGAGTCGGTATTGCTCTGCTTAGAGATCAATCACGATCACAACTTGGCGACTTTACTGGCGTTAGACTGGCGTTAGACGGCGTTAGACTATACTTTAGGGTGCCCCTTTGAATACAAAGGGGCACCCTAAAATATAGTCTAACCTTACAATGTCCCTTTTAAATGAACAAACTGTTTTTTGATAAATTAAACACTACTTAATAGCTCCTTTTCTATTAAACGTAGTTATTTAATTACTGCAAGTGTAACAAGATAAGCAGGAAATTATAAATCAACACTTGAGAATAATTCCCTCAGTTACTAAATTTCAATTGCTAGCGAAAAAAAGCATTTTTATTCATTATTTAATTAGATTTAAATATGTAAAGATAATTACCAAAGAATTTTGCCGGTTTTCTCTTTTTTTACATGTCACTAAGTAAGAGTCCAAAAAAGAACACAATTTAAATTTTTAAAAATTACTCAAAGCAAGTTCAACTGTTAGGCTCTTTGATTTTCGGAATCATTCAATCAGCACAATAATTATGAAATCTTTACCTTAAAATTTAAATTTTTTTTATCAAATTAATATTCAAGTGTATCGAATAGATTGCTGTTAAGCATATCAATTGCTTATAATTCTAGCTACCTGTTTCTCAAAATTAGAGAAAGGAATGAAATTGTTGTTAAACAAAGCAAAATCACACATTGCTCATAAAAATATGTAGCAATAATTATTCGTAATTCCTTTAAAGATTCGTATTGCTCATAGATTCCAATTTATTTCTAAGAATTTTGGAATTAAATTCAACTGGTTATATGTTTGCCACCAAATTAAGTTCATTATCATTTTGAAATATAAATTTCTCAAGCGATATAAATTGTCTCCAAAAATATTTTAAAATGTTGCGTTATATATACACCATTCTTCTTTAATTAAATGGATATCATTCATTAAGATATTCCTTTATTTAATTGACCCGATAATTGGCCATGACTGAATAAATCTTCACTAACGAGGTAAAGATTAGGAAGAAAATAGATAGTTTTAAGTTCTTTATCTTATTCACTAATAGTAATTTAAAATTTCAAGATAGCATCATTTGGTTATACAAAGGTTACTTCACGGTCATCTTAATTTACTTAATCAGTACATTATGTAGTAAGCTATATAAATATTTCCCTGTCTGAGATGAAGTAAATCAGTAATGAGTAACTTATAGAAAAACTTGTTTTCTTGAGAAAATATCCAATACAAATCGCTTAAAATCAATAATAAATTCATTGGTGTTTTACTTAAAAAGATAATCTTATAACTATTTTTATTCTATTTTTAAATAGTATATGTAATAAATCTGAAAAGTGTTTGTATAATGCAATATTTGTAATCAACATATTTGTTTACGGATTTTTCTTTTAATGTACCATTTGCTCAAATTTTTCATAGCTCATCTTTTTCGAAAACTTCTTCTTAAAAGAAATGGCTTTAGAAATACTGTAAATATGCATATAGTAGATAATCAAGAAAATTCTTTCTGTATTCGTAATTCTATTAAATGAAGTGAGAATAAGTTTGCAAATTAGAATATGAATTGGTTGAAACATCAGTCAAGTTGTCCATTGTTCATTGCTTTACATCTTCAAACTGTACTTATTAGCTAATGCATCAAATGACCGAATATGTCAAGTGCTTAAGGATAGCGCCATGAAGGATTTTACTGCAAGGCATTGGTTTCACAAATTCAGGTCAGGAGATTTGTCCTCCTTTGTTGTGCTTTGTGTCTGGTGGACTAGTCATCAAGTGGTTCACTGTGAGTTGCTGTCTATAAACCAAACTCTCACTCCGGACCTGTTCTATTAGCAGTTGGAACGTGTGCATCCGGTATTGTAATAATAGAATCCAGCGTTGGTTAATCGACAAGGGTATATTGTCTTGGACGATAACTCTAGGCCGTATGTCACGTGGGTCACCAATAATACCATACAGAGACTTAACTGGGAAACTTTGTGGCATTCTTCTTACTTACCTGACCTTGCATCATCAGATTACCCCCTTTTATATTCCTTGGAGAATCATCTCCTTTGAAAATCCTTTACCAATGAAGCAGACTTGAGCCAAGCACTCACGGACTTCTTTGCATCCAAAAGCCACAAGTTTTACTGCAAGAGCATTGCACAACTGGATACAAGTTGGCAGAAGATGCTGGATGCTCATGGTGATTACTTCAAGGACTAATAATAGACTACACTACTGTAGTTCATGTTCTTTTAAGTCATTAAAAACGACAAGAACTTTCTTGCTGACATTATACAAGAAAAACACATTCTTAGATATTTTAGATTATTTTAATTTAACTGCAATGGGAACTTCCTAAATCTATAAATATAATATCAGTTTTATACACAAATAAAGTCATATAATTCAATTCACATGAATTTTAACCTCTATATAATTAGATTCAACTATTAACTATTAATTATAATTCTATTAACTTATAAAGTAAAATGAATAATTTTTGTTACAATAATAACGAATGAAATGTGGTAATTACATGTATAATTAGATGATAAGTAATATTCATAAATATTATTTTTTAATGGATGCGATATCAACTTGGATAATAATAACTTAATGGTTTGCTATTTGATGTATATATTAGGTTGGGGGAAAAGAAATCCATTATTTTTACGTGAACTTTATGTAACTTCTTTTGGATTCACTTAGTAAAAAGGTTTAAAACAGCTTACATGTAGATTTTTAGGTCTTGCGCGTTACAACTGCTGACATGCGGTTAACTTCGAACATTTTTGATATTTTATAGACATTTTCGACCATGCTGTATCCACATGCGAGGTGCATCTCTAACATCAAAAATACTCGAATGGAATCGACGAAACAAAAATTGTACGTAACTGGTTGTTACAGTCTTATATAGGACGATAAACACCTTTCACAATTTTAGCCACCCGGCTATCTTTTTCGCCGTTACAAGAGAAAAACGAAAATGTATCGAATTTTCTGTTTGTTGTCTTCCATTTTTAAAACCTTGTACTCGTAACTGAATGAATCAAACAAAAAACCGCAAGAGGATATTTTAGTGTCAAATGTCTCTTTTCCAACGAGCATAAATCTGAAATTGTTTGATAGATACCTCACGAGATATCGATCATTACAGACGTCTTCCGAAAAAATAATGG
This sequence comes from Latrodectus geometricus, assembly GCA_026290005.1. Classification (NCBI taxonomy): domain Eukaryota; kingdom Metazoa; phylum Arthropoda; class Arachnida; order Araneae; family Theridiidae; genus Latrodectus; species Latrodectus geometricus. The sequence continues at coordinate 13,588 of JAPDSC010068224.1, forward strand.
ATTACTTTTTCCCCAAACTAATATATTAGTATTTCAATAAAGTTATTTCATTATATTCTCATGATAAGAGCACTGAAACACGTGGAAATATTAAATTAATGCTCATTTTACGTATTAATCTTATTGGTATCACGATAACCTTCAGAATTAAAGTAAACATCGTTGTGTTCGGTGTAATTGGATATCAGTAATATTTGGGAAAAATCAGTAAAATAAAAATTTAATACACTCTCTATCGATTTTCTCCTGATGACAAGTTGGTGTATGATTCATACCGTTTTAATAAATCTGTTTTCGCAAAAAAATGTTCACTTTTGTGTGGGAAAATCTATAATAATTATAAAGATAAGCATTTTTTTATACAGTTATTTAGAAAAATAATTCTTTCTTTTGATAAAATTTTTTAAACTTTGTGCATTGCTAAAAATAGCTGAAGCTGAGAGAATCAGCAATTTCCTCTGATAATTGTTTCTTAAATTCTGAAGCCAAATTTAACAAGACATAACTAAAACATATTTATAAACAAAAAAAAAGGGATTTTGGGAAATATATTCTTGTACAAGAAAGTTAGGAAACATATTTTTAGCTGTTACAGATGCTTAAGATTCGAAATGTGTTGTCTCTTTGCGATACGTCACTAATATTGTCTTTATTCTGAGAGGGTATTACACACCTTAAGTGGATCTTACTTAAGACAGTAAATGTAGCTTCATACGTAAGAGGCTCGGATTTTCTGAAAGGTGTGAACTCTATTTTTAGTTGCAGACATCCTATCTTCGGAAGACAAGACTCTCGTGTTTGACCTTGGCCCAATGGGCAACTAGCCGTTTCAAAACAGTGACTCAAAACTTCGCACTTAACTTTTGTATGCCCCAGTCCACGTGTTCGTAGTTGTTGTTAGATATTTAATTCTTTTAGTTTGTTACTGATATTGATGATTTTATGTATCCTAGCGAAAAGATAATTATAATAAAAAGTATTCCATATGAAATATCAATAAATGAAATCAATGAACTTACAATAATATAGGATAAAGTACAGCTTTCACTTACATTTTTAAAAAATAAATGGGTACATGGGTACTTACTATTGTTTAAGTATAAGTACTGAAATTTTAAAAAAAGTAATCATTCTCCAACTATATATATATATATATATATATATATATATATATATATATATATATATATATA
>JAPDSC010068225.1:2549-15289 GCA_026290005.1 Latrodectus geometricus
ATATATATCAACCATTTTATAGGTTGATGTATAATGTGCGAGGGTCACTTTGAAATTTTTGAGACACAGATAGGTTCTTAAAATTATACTTAAAAAATTTTAGGTACGTTTAAAGTAGTCTCCTCCAGCATTAATGCACATTTGTAGACGAATTTTCCACAGATTAAATGCCTCAAGCCATTCATTTCTTAGAAAAGATGTAAAAAATGTATTTATAGTTACATCAATCTCTTCTTTTGAATGAAAACGACGTCCACGTAAGTTCTTTTTTAGATTAAAGAATAAGCAAAAGTCGCACATAGCTAGATCAGATGAATACGGCGGATGTTCGATCACTTTAATTTGCTTTTTCTTAAAAAATTCAACTGTTAATCCGGCTGTATGTGAAGATGCATTGTCATGGTGAAGCATTACTCCCCTAACATTCAGTTCTTGTAGAATTTCTGGAAGACATTTCGGGGTATACTAGTTTGTTGTTTCTGTCTTCTGTCCTTCCAACTTCATGGCTTTGATCAATTCCGTACTTCTGATGAAAACGGCATACATCACTTTTTCAGTGAGCGTTGTTTTTTCACCATTATCGGCGTGGGATCATCTTCAAAGACCCATTCTTTGCTTTCTTGATGTGTAGGAACGTCAAAAAGCAGTATGTACGTTTCATCACCTGTTGCAATTTTAGAAATGATGTGGTGGCCACCATCATTTAGCAATTTAAGAGTTTCTTTACTGATTCTAACATGCTCCTCTTTTTGGTACTCAGATAAATTATGGGGAACCCAACGGCAAACTACTTTTTTCATATGTAATTCTTCATAAATGATTTTGTGAATGACTGAGGATCCAATGTTAAGTTCCTTCTGTATCATTTAATAGGTACAGCGATTATCATCCATTAACATTTTTCGTATGGCAGACACATTATCCGGTATTTTTGCCGACGGCGGCCTTCCTGTAAGTTCTTCATTTTGAAGAAGATCGCGACCTCTTCTAAATTCTCTAAACATCTGAATACAGTAGCACGAGCTGGAGATTCATCCCAAATGCTAATTGCAACCGTTGAAGGCATTGTTCTGGAATTAATCCTGCTTTAAAATCGTAGAAAATCATAGTGCGAAAATGTTCTCGAATCAACTTCATTTTCTCTTCTGTTTAAAATTTATTCTACTCTAAACAAGTTGAAGTGAGTCAGTAAAAAATTCTCTTCCGTGTTAAAATACTTTGTATTTTAAAATTAAACCATTATTTTTATTTTTTAAATTCTCCGTCTCAGCGTATCTCAAAAATTTCAGAGTAACCCTCGTAAACCTTTTGCCATTTCATATATTAAAAAATCGAATATTCGATCAAAAATCGATGAAATATAAAAATATAATTTTTAATTTTAAAATCTTACACCAAGTTTTAAGTTGAAAATACGAATAAGTAATAAATTTGATAAAATAATTATAAAAAACAAAAATGAAATTATATTTTGAAAAATAAGATCAGTTATGTCAATAATATTTTGTAGATTCTTTAAGCGATTTTGTATACAGAAATGAATAATGATGAGAAGAAAATTATTTAGGTTAAAATATTTACTCTACTCATACAAACAATACTACATGGTTATAAAACAAGTATATTTGAAAAATAATAAACTTAAAAACAAAAATGAAATCCTAATTATTTTTTATAATATTAATGTATTCATGAGAAAATAAATTTGTACTGTGAGTTTGACAAGTAGAAAAAGAAAATTTTAGCAACAAATGATAAAGTAATTGATTTTTACGTATTTACGAAAAAAAAATTAATGAATGCTCAGATATAACACCTCAGATTAGTAAAAATAAGCAATTAATTAAATTTCTGAGCGTAAAATATTTTTTAAAAGTTATGAAATTAAGTAACAATTTTGTAATTAAAAAGCTTCAGTGCGAAAATAGACACCAAGAAAAACTTTTATTAAATACAATATTTTAGACCCATGATAACAACTTAATTATTACATGAGCTCACACATAATTTTTGTAAAATTAATTTAACATGCTCCAAACATAAGCCTAAATATTTCATAAATATATAATTTATGAATTTAAATTTTACTTGTCATTTATAAAAATTAATTATTTTTAAATTTATTAAATTTTTTAAAACTTGAAATGTAAAATACATTTATCATTTTCAAAGTTTGCAGATGATTTAAAGTATCCTATGAAACTTTATAATTTCTGAAAATTTATAATTGTGCAATAAATTTTTGAGTACAAATTTATCTTCCTAGAAATTTGAATATTTTTTAATTATGTCACTTTAATTTCTATATAAATTTATTTGGGGTTAAATCTTCTTTTTTTAATAATATCTCCTTAGTCTCCTAACAAACAAATATAAATAACTCTTTAACATTGAATATATAGAAGATATATTAAAATCTATGTAACCATTTATTATATAATTAATCACACAGTTTTAATATATATAATAAAATGTGTTTTTTTAATCAAGTTAGATAGATTTTTATGCAATAAAATAAATATTTAGATTGAGTGTGTCTTTAAAATATAATTTTAATAGTTTTTTTTTTTAAAGTTGAAGATTAAATTTTATATTTATGCTAAAGTTTGAGCTCAAAAAATTTTATATCTTAATTGGTAACACTACACTTCCTCGAAAATACCATCCTAATTCACTGATAAAAAATAATACATTTGGTGGCTTTCACATTTAACGATGAATTTCTGGAATTATAACGGAAATAATGATTTACTTCATTGAAGGATAACATTTTTCTCATGCATGATTATCTTCTATATCTAAAAAAATGCTATATTCTTTTAAAGAAATACGTTTTATTTATTTTATTTTGAAGAAAAAGATAAACATTTTATTATTTCCTTATTGTAAATACATTTCCTTATGTCTGTATTAAATTTACATTTTATTTTTACATTTATGCTTTTACTAGAGCTTTTAAATAAAGAAATAACGAGGAGGAAACCTCATGATTTAGAAATTCCATTGTACGTCGATTGTTATATGGCTTAGAAACAAATTTTGCTTAGAAATGTTTTTATTTGGAATATGTATGAATTTATTTTACTGGAAACAGTTATTCAATCAATTGGTAAACAAAAATGATTGATAATTAAAACAAACAAAAACAAAATAAAAACAAAAAATATTAAAAATAATAAATTTTAGTTTAATCATATTTATCCGCATGGTTTCATCAGTAATGTATTCCATTAAAAAATAATTTCTTTATTACTAGTTACTTAAAATATAGTTTTTTTATAAGACTATATATTAAACGATAAGTTACAGAAAGTGCTTAATTAATTACAAATTTTACCATTTCTCTTTTATTTACAATTTTTTTTTATTACATTAACATCTGCGTGATAAAATTATAAAATATTTGCAGAAATCTTTGGTTTTAAGCAATCAAATTCAATTTTGAGTGAATCTTATTTCAAGATTATTTGAATTATATAAAAATTAACATTCATATTTTCATATAGAGTTTTATATAACAATAAATAAATTAGTGATTTTTAGTTCATTATATTTTCTAATTAGGAAAGGAAGAAAATATAAAAAATTAACATATTCGAGAATGTTTCTCATAAATCTTGTAAATTTGTTTAAATATGATTATTCATATAAGTAATTAAGTTTATCGTATTAAATTAGTATTAAAATAAACATTAGGTTTAAAATTAGACTTTAAAAACATCATAAATGTTAAGAGTTATATATTTAAATGCCTTCGAATTCACGATTAATTTAAAGTTAACAATTAATTAAGTGGAGAAATGAAACCATTGTTAATGTTTTTATTTGTGATATACAGGTCACCTGAATATATTGCACATTTTAAATTTTAAACTATTGTAAAATGTTTTGTCTGTGAATTATTCTAATGACGCTTGTATTTAATATGAATTTATACTGATATTATTACAATGACACTTAAGTTTTGAGTGATTTTTATTTTTCTAAAGAATTTTCCAAAAGTGTTCAGGATTTGTTTTTATGTATATAAACGTTTTTGATTCAGTTAATATAATACTTATTTCTATTTTTTGCGTATCGATATTTTTAGTAATTGTTAATAATTCTAAGGAATTTCTGTGCATGCTTTAATGAGAATAATTCTTAAAACACACACAGTCAATACTACACTACATTTGCCAAAATCGCAAACCTGAAATTAGGAAACAAAATTTAACTTAATTTCATATTTATTACAATTTTGTTATGAATTCGGTTTGGCTACATTTGTATCTGTAGACCTTAGTTTCTCATTTGCATGCATTGTTTAATATTCTGTTTTGTATTTATATTCTGAATAAACATTTCTTTCTAATATAAACTTCATCATTTAATTTATTATTTACAAAATTTTTGATGAAGGACTTTATTTAATCATTATGCATTCTTATTGTCATTAAATATTTAATGACTTCTTCCACTTGAGAATAAATTTCGGATTAACTTTTATTATAATTTATTCCGTAAATAATAATTACTATTGTTTCTATTAATCTATAACAGCTATGCAATGATGAAATAGCATTAATTATAAAAGAAAACTTTCGTATATGTTATTCACACGAAATTTTAAAATGGAAGATAAATTTTAAATTTTTTAAGATTAAGATTTAATTTAAAGCCTTAAAAAATGAGAAGTAAACGTAAGAATATGTGAATTAAATGAATTGTAAAAACTAATAAACATTTTCATTTTATGTTTTTGTTGTTACAACTTAAAAAAGCACAAATTTAAACTTATTAACTTTTAAAATACATTACAGTTTCTAGGTTTCTACTCCAAATCTCTCGAGAATTAAGTCACTGAAACAGATAAAGAAGTTTTGCATTAAAAATAAAACTCAAAGATCATCGTATCACGAAATAATGAAAAGGAATTTCCCAAGTCGTCGTGGATTAGGAATGCAATTCAAGCAAGTAATTGGACTATTATCTTTTCAGAAGCATTTAAAGAAAATTGGTAGCAGTGTAAGAAAGTTAGAACTACTTCAACATCATTCTTTCTTTCGATTTCATAGCTTTAATTTTTCAGAACTGAGCAAACTTTCTTACTTTCAAATGAAGCAAACCAATTTCGAAAATAAAGCGATGAAAAAAAGAGATAAACAATTTTTTTTTAATATAGTCTATATAATAATGCATAATAATGTATTTCCCGTTTGATATTTTTTAAATGTAAAGTTTCACTGCATATGTTACTGTTTTTCCTATTTAATTTTAATATTATACTATTAAATAAGTTTTTTAATTTGAGCCAGATAAACTACATTTGCTTAATATTTTCTTAACTTTTTAACAATTTACTTTATTTAAATATGTATTAATATATTCAGAAAATATAATATTGCATACAATTAATATAATTGAAAAATATTTAAAAATATTTTAGCCGAATTTACTATTTGATTAATCGGGACTATGTAATTAATAGCAATGTTTTGAACACGAATATTTCAAAGATTTTGAGACGAATATATTTTTGCTAGTGTATTTTGATATTTATTTCTATGATTTCATTTGTTCGTTATTTCTTTGTATGTATGTATCTTTCATATTTGACTATTGCGATGTTGAGCCTTACACTTGTTTGTAAGTTTGATGAAAATAAATTTCTGCAGAGCGTTATGTACATCTTGGCAGGGAGTGAGGTTTACCAAATGCCCACTCCATATGAAAGAATTATTTCTGTTACAGTTTTGTATAGTACTGTTTTGAATTTTTTTAGGATTTTTTTTAATATTTTACCAGCAATACCAGCAATTTTTTTAGGTTTTCCATATTGCTTTATCGGCACATTTTCTTGTATTAATGCAAAAGCCTTAATCTTTTAAAAAAAGTTTGTTGAACAACAATATGATGATATCCACCTTATTTAGTCAATAGACATCTAAAATAATTTGTTGTACGAGTAGTAGCTTCACTATTAGGAGAAATTTTATTTTTTTGCACAAGATCCCAGAGTTAAAGTCATGCGTCCATTATTTGAAAAGACTTAAAAGAGCTTTACTCTTCAATTTGCTAAGCTCCTGTACACTTCATGGTGGCTCACGACAGTGAAGTCATCTGCGAAATCTTGTTGATGTACTGTGGTTTCTGCATCTAGATTTTCCTCCACAAGACCAGTCAAATTTCAAGATGATTTCGGCCCCTAAATTCCAAAGCAATGGAGCACATCAGGAAAGCTTAAATGTTTCAGCCACTGTAAGTTGGTAAGATGAATATTCTATTTTCTCAGCGAATTTCACAATAAAACAAATACATATATACGTCAGAAAATTCAACATATATCTTAAATATTTTTATGAAATATTCTGAAGTAGAAAGTATATATAATAACTTTGACCTATATTTTAATAGCAAAAGGAAAATATTATTTTATATTTGTTTTAATTAAAAAAGAATTTGAGCAAAACACTTCCTGTTATTTCAAACACAATTTAGAGAAAATTTTCAAAATATCGCAAAGTAATAATTTAGAAAATAAAACGCCTATATTCATAATAAATAAATGGCGCACCATTGTAATGCACGAAATATTTAATCGTCAAACAAAATTTTTGGTCAAACATTAATAAATGTGAAAAAAGAAATGTATTAATAAACATCAAAGAGATTTACATAAGCATGCTTTACCCTGACACGTAACGCCACTTGCTCTGGTGAAGACTATCTGGAATTATTACCAGCCACCAATACACATGAGGTAGGTGAGGGGTTTCTGCTTCCTGCATGAATTTTTGTCGGAGAGGATTCTTTAAAATATTCCAGGATTCTTTCCCCAAGACATATTAATGTTACCATATATCAACCATATCAACGAAAAATTCTTCAGGTGAGTATGTGGATTATATATATATATATATATATATATATATATATATATATGTGTGTGTGATTGTGTATAAATATGTGTTTACAAATTTAGATTATTTAAATTTTTAAATGCCTGATTTTTAAGAGCACTATCAGCTGAAAATCGGATTACAAAATGTTCATATCCTTAAATTGTTAGAATCGTTTTGAATGGAGAATCATTGACTCCCTCATTCAGGCTACATGGTTTTCAATAGATGAATAATAATCCTTGATTGCAGTTGGATGCAAGAGGGTCTGTCGTATCTTTCTGTATCCAACTATCATATATTCGCATTACAGTTGTTGGTTTCATCCAACACGATAATCGATTTCTCTGAAAGATAATCCACAATCTCGGTAGGCCACTCTATCCTTTCTTTGTCTAATTTACAAACTTGATCAAAAATGTATTCTGTTTTCTACGAAACTTATATGATTTTTTAATTCATAAGAAAAACACAGTTGCCGAACTTGAAATCGTTGAAGTTTCCAAGCCTTAAAATTGCTTCCAAGCAAGCTTCGAAGTGGTGCCACAAGCGCGTATTATGCATATGTGCAAAAAATTCTAATAATTTGCATATTTCACTTGGCTAATGTAGGTTGTAAATTTCAAGTTATTTGCATGCTTCCTTTAGGGCAGTGATTCTCAACCTGTGGGGCGCACCCTCCTAGGGGGGCGCGAGTACACTAATGGGGGGGGGGCGCGAGCATATCCAAGAGAAAATGTTATTTAAAAAAAATTGATTAAGTGACTGAAAGGAAAGAACACACACACATACAAAACAAAATACATTTCGACATATTTAATAATCAACTTATTAAATTAAAACAACTTACCAAATTAAAAACAAATTGATTAATTATTAGTGACTTCCTTAGGCCTGTCTTTCAGAGCAAAGTTTTTCGAAGGAGGGGTTAATATTACAAATAGACACTCTCAGCTCTTTTCCTATATTTAGCTGAGATCTGTATTTTGTCTTCAAAGAAGCCACCGCAGAAAATCCGGTTTCACAAAGGTAAGATGTTGAAAATGGTAGTAGAATGCGAAATGCCCGTGTTTTTAGTGCAGAAAACTCATCATCCACTCCTGCCCAAAATTCAAAGAGTGATTTATTACTAAATTGTCTTTTGGTTTCGCCGCTTGCCGTGAAGTCTATGAAGGTTTCTTCCTCTTCGATTGAGAGTCTTTCGGGAGTATTTTGAAATGGATCCCTCACCCACTTGTAACTTGATATCAGTTTGTCGTCAGCAAGAAAGTCCTTTTTAAAATTCTTTGCTAGCATTGCTAAATGATTTTCAATGGTTACAAAAACATCTTTTACATGTTGTTCTTCAGCCTTGTAAGTTTTAATACAATGATTCAAATTTGCAATCATTGTTAAGCTTTCTTGCTTTAAATTTCTGCTCCACAATTCCAATTTCCTACAAAAAACATTAACTTTATCACTCGTATCCAATATATGTGTATTTGCTCCTTGCAGTTGAAGATTCAAGTTATTTAATTTCTCGAATATGTCGACCAATTAGCTCAATTTCAACACAAATAAACAATCGCGAAAATTCTTAGCTTCCGGTCTGTTTTCCTCTTCTATAAAAACGGCGATTTCTTCTCTTAATTCATAAACACGTTGCAAAAATTTCCCTCGTGATATCCATCTTGCCTCGCAATAAAATAGTAACTCTGAATGTACTGCACCCATGCCTTTAGCGGAAAAGATTCTTGATTTCAGGGGTCTTATTTTTATATATTTTACTACGGTTACAACCGTAGTTAACACAATATTCAAACTAGGACTCATTTCTTTGGAAGCCAAAGCTTCTCTGTGGATCATGCAATGTGTCCAGACGCACTGTGGCGATTTTTGTTTCACAAGTGCTTGAATACTTTGGAATCTTCCTGACATATAACGAGCACCATCTGTGCTTATTCCGACGCAATTTTCCTATTCTATGTTTGCCTCGTTCATAAAATCATTTAAGATAGCAAATAAAGCGAGTGCTGTTGCTTTGAGTTCTATTGGTTTGCAGCTCTTAAGTAATTCTTCATCTACTGACAAATCATCACAAAATCTAACATAGGCAATGAAAGGAACATCTTTATTACTATCTGCTGCCTCATCGAGTTGTATTGAAAACAATTTGTAACTCAACTTCGACAAAAGCTGACACTCTATATCTTCAGTTATATCACCGCGGTCGACGTCTTGGCCACCCCTGCTCTACATCTTCAGCTATATCAGCAATTAGACGGGCAACAGTATCATTTGAAAGAGGTATAGACTGCATTTGTGTTGCAAGATTATCTCCAAACATAATTTCTACAATATCAATCGCGGCTGGCAAAATAAGCTCTTCACCAATGGTGTGAGGCTTTTTACATCTGGCTATTTTATATGAAACTTTGTAAGAGGCAATTAAAGCTTTTTCATTCACAGGCAAAGTTTTTTTAAACAATGATTTTTGCTTTTCATATGATTTTAATTTTAATTCTAAGGATTCTCTGGGTTTGTTTACGTACTCACTATGAAACGTTTCCAAATGTCGTTTAAGTTTATTAGGTTTCATGCTGTCTGTCGCCAACATTTTTGAGCAAATGATACACAGGGGCCTTTCTTCTTCATTTACTTCAGTATTAGTGAACCCAAAATTTAAGTATTCTTGAGAATATTTTCTTGATTTTATTTTCGGAACCACGTTCATCTGTGTACTTGTTGATGCTTGTCTATCGTCTAATGCTCGCTTACGCCTGCTTAAAAATTTATCCATGATTCTGCATAAGTCTGCTGCCATGAATATTTAATACGGTGAATTGCAATTACACGAAAATATATATAATACTCGTATACACATTAAGAATAGATTTAATAGCGATAGAAGGATAGACTCGAATGAGATTGTCTGGAACTGAAATTGGCGTCATAGAACTTTCTCCTTCTCCCTATGAGAAAACATTTGTTCACATCTCCGCACGCTCCTAGCTTGAATATTGCTGACCAGAAAAATCGAAACTTCTCGCGAAATCGTGAGAATGCCCGACTTGGTGGGACGCAAGAGCAATAAAAAAGCATAGGATTTTTGTTTTTTCAATGCTGTGGATCGATGTTGCAAAATCTCAATAAATTTCGGTATTCTTGGTAATTTGTAAAGTTTAAAATTAAGGTTGTAGTGTAGGTTTAGCGCCATAATACTCAAAATACATTATTATTGTATATATTTTATTGTATGCGGTGAGGAGAGGGGACGCGATGAAAATTATGATTGAAAATTTTGCCGTGAATACTAAAAGGTTGAGAAACACTGCTTTAGGGTGTTGTATTTATGCGGTTGTCTCTCTCTCTCTCTCTCTCTCTCAGTGTATATATAAATATAATGTTATTATAAATTGTGAATAGACTGCTGAGGCAACCAGGTTTTCGTCTTAGAGTGTATTTTCTTGAACAAATAGTATATTTATCTAGATCTGAAGAAGCCGGGAGGTCTTTAGAATGACTTAGAAAAAAAAGTCATATAATAATACACTGTAAAGAAAACAAAAAGGATTATAGAAGATTTTAACAAATAGCTTGCAAGATTGCTTAGTGATTAATAATATTCTGTTACTTTTTATTTAATCTCCAAATTTCTTCAAGACATTTGTAGTTAATATGCTCAACTTTAAGGCATAAACATAGAAGTATTTTTATTTGCACATTTCACTTATTTATTTTTCTACATCATACAATTTTTTTGCACTTGAAGATTTAATTAATTAACTTGTTGACTATAGCTTTTATAGAAACTTATTTATAAAATGTTAAAATTAATTCATTCCTAAACATATCTTTATATTTAAAGTTATTTTGGATATAAAAATATCCATTATTTTATTATAAGCAGCAACATGAAAGAAAAAAAAATCATATAGATTTTTTTAAAAAATTTAAAAATGTTTCCTTTTCTGGTATATTTAATAGGTAATATTGCTACTTTATTCGTAATTGGATATGTACAATTAATATATACAATGATAAACAATAATATTTATATAAATGGAGAAACTTTAAATAATTAACTGCAAATTCAGAATTTTTACAAATTACACTAAAAATTTAATATGTAATAAATAATACATGGATTCTTAAATCCTTAGAAATACTTTAAGTTAACTAATTACTTAAATAAGGAATTTGTAGTATATTAATTCATAATTTCTAAAAGTAAATTAATTCATAATTCCTTGAAAATGTTTTCATATTTACTCATAAAAACTATTCTTTCTCATTTTATGTTTTTGAACAACTTAAGCATGAAAGTGATGAATTACATTTAGATAACAATAAGACAGATTTTAAAATTATTTTCTTAAAAAGATGCATTATGTTTCTTTTATTCTAATGAATTGAAATGAAAAAAAATTACTTCGGAAGAGAAAAAGTAAAGAAATGAACCATTAAATGGTAGTTAAAAATTAATTGATATTTTTATTGCATTATTATCCTTAACATTTGAGCAAAAAATCTTGAAATTTACATTGAAAAACAGTTTAATTCTCTTTCATTTCTTGAATCGATTTTGAATGCAAAAACATTTACCCATTCAATAGTAATATTACTTCAATTATTTACATTACTAGTATTTAATCAGGAAATTTCTAGCGTGTTTGTTTTATTTTTTATGCAATTACCTGATGAATTGAACTGTTCCTCCAAAATTTTCATTAATGAAAGGCTCATTAATTTAACTTTTTGTAAAAATTCCTTTCAAGAAACTTTTAATGATTTTTACAATTCTTTTTTCCCATTGTTTTTTATTCGATTTTTTTTTCTGCAACCATTAAGTAAAAACTTTAATCTTTAAAAAAAACAAGCATTTTGAAATAGTTTTTTGGTTAAAAGAAATGAAAATTTGCATAGTTCAAAATTTAAATTTATCATTACCAAATGGAAATACGTTACAAATTGAAAGTTTGGAAAATATGTTGGTTCTAATTAAGACATTAGTATTTTAAATAAGTTTGTTTTGTTTTATAAATAAAAAATGTTTTCCAACAAAAAATGGATTCATTTCTTATAGTTTCTGAAATTAGACATAAGTTAAAAAAAAAAAAAATTAACTCTGATTAAGATAACTTAAAACGAGTACAATTTCTAAACATCTAAACTTTATTATTACATTCTTGAATCTTATTATTTTTATTGAAAATTATTATTAAATATCCTAATCAGTACTAATCAAGGATTAGTGAATTTGTTAACAATTGTGAATGACCTTAAACAATGTCTCTTAAATTACATGATGCTATAAAAATGTAAGTACTTATTTAAAAATTATCACGAAAAATAGAGTTTAATGACATATTTCTCAAGGGAAACGTAACATTTCCACATTTTTTCTGATTACATCCCCAAAATATATTTGATTTTGTTTAAAAATTTGTCTTTCAAAACATAGGAAGCATTAGATTGAAATTTGTCATAATAATTTTAAAATTTTCAACATGACAATTCAATTTTGCAATGCATTATTTATGTACTTAATTAAAACCTTTAACTGTTTGCAAATTAATATACAGTTCTGTATAATATTGTTTAATATATTTGCATATTTTGTAATGCTATTTTTATATATATTCTGCACATATCATCACAGGAGTGAATTAATTTACCCAATTTTTAAGCTCATTAAACATATACTATTAAAAGTATTAATTAATTAGAGCTGCATTTAAATAATTGCAAAATTTTCCTACAATATCCAACTCAATCGATATTAATAAAAAATACACTATTGTTCTGTTTAATTATGCAGAAAAATGAAAATTTATTATAAGTACATGCATTTTTGAAATATTACTACAAGATCAATTC
>JAPDSC010068239.1:0-18494 GCA_026290005.1 Latrodectus geometricus
GGAAGCCATTGTTCCAATTTCCTTATACCAGATTTCTAATTTCAGACTTATTCTGACAACAGCACCACTATTTTGCATAATGTCATATTGTTTAGCTCTTTTTACTTATCAAGATATTCAAATTGTATTGAGATTGATATATTTTTGGAAGAGTTATGACTATTTTTGTGATTTTTTCTTTAATTTTTGGTAACCATGAACGTATTCAATTTTTTTTTTACTAAGAAAATGAACTTCTGATATGTAAAATTATACAAGAATTAAAAAAATATCTAAATTATACTAAAAGAAACTCGTTTTGCATTGATTCAACAAGAGATCTTTTACCATTCTTCAAAAAGTCAGTTGTTAAATCAAATGCCTTAGTCTGGAAATCAGTTATTGAAGAATGAAATTGCACTTTCGACTAGATTGATGTATTCTACCAAAATTTGAGTTGTATAACTTTTTATATCTTGAACGCGGATCTTTTTTTAAATTTCTGCTTCATCTATTAGGCTCGAATTCGGATTTCTTTATCTCCACTTCCAGCATTCTTAATTGTATCAGTAAGTTAGTCTATCGTATTTTCAATTTTTCTTAGTCCGTTAAATTTTACTTTTCTTTCGTAATAAAAAAAAATATTGCGACTGCCTTTAAATCTCAAAAAATGAACAATCCTACAGGCTTATGTTTACCCATTAAAATATGTCGGCTCCATTGGTTCAGAGTTGGCAGTTGAATGGTTACCTCTCTGATCTGCGGTTTAACCGCACGCAGATTCGATTCCCATTCAGGCAAAAGTGTTTTTAGTAATTCGGAACCCCCTTTAAACAGTTCATCCTAACCTCGTGTGAAAAAGTGACTGTTAATCGACAAACAAAGCTCACTAAACCTATTTTAATGAACCACTTTTATTCAGCTAATTACATCCTATGTCGAAATCTTTTATTTCTCTTTGTAATATTTACCATTCTCCAAGTAATCTTTTGTTGAGTGCCAGCCAGGCTGGCAGTAAGAGGTGTGCTGCTCCATTTTCCCAACTGAACCGCAATTCGGTGTGGAGTCCGACTTCTTCAGTACACGCATGTCATAGGCAACCGTTTATAGGGTAGACAACCTTCATACAAGAAAAGGACAAAGACAAGAGAGCGAGAAATTACATCCATGTCCGAACTGGGATTCGAACCCAAGACCTCCTTATCCGCAGTCATTCACGCTGACCACTCCAAGAAATTTAAAAATATTTATCATCTATTTAAAATTAAAGTTTGTTTCTATGTCAAAATTGTTCGGAAACTGGCCAACATTAATGGTAGCCAATTTAGTCCTTAAGTTGTTATTTTCGTGTATCAATCTGGTAGCTGAAGGGCTACGCCTCTGTCCTTTTTTTCAACAGTTCATGGGTTTGATTCCGACTTTTATCGTGAATAGAAACCTTAGAGCCTCAGATCCAGTTTAACTCTTGCATACATAAAAACCACCACACCAGGTTGTTCACGCATTTTTGTAATGAGTTTGCAAAGATATTAGAAAATAAAATACTTATTTAATTATATATGTTCAATCTGATAGCCCTTTCTCTGTATTGTCATATTACATCTTAATTTCTTAGATAAATATCCTTTTCTTAATATATCAAAGCTAATATAGTTCCACTTTTCCTTCACAATCTTCAAAAGTACATCAGCAATGTTTTTATGCCTCTTATAAAGAGCTTGTTTTAAAAGTCTAAATGCACAGTAATCCATAGGTGAAACATCACGGGACTTGGATGAAATGTCCCGTGATGTTTCACAATCTCGTTGAAAGTAATAGCCTCAGTTAAGACATCAACGGTAAGGAAACACAACTGGCTCCAACATCTCGGATATGAAGCTCTGTCTGTTTCAATTAACGGCAATGCATTCTATAACGTGAGAGAGTGATATCTAATACCGCCCTATACCATAATACCCGGTGCAGGACCAGTGTGGTGGCGCAGATAGAAGCGTGACTCATCAATAATGACAATTTCATTCCATTCTGCAGTCCACATCTTTCTTTCATTGCGATCTTGCGCCATAAAACCCATCCAACCAAAATTATTTCATCGCATCTTCGGCGGCGGAGACGTCTGTGGTTCTACGTCAAGAGTAGACGAAGTAATAGACGTATTGCGGACAGACCACTCTGCTGTTAACGGCGTCGAATTGTATGCGCATATGACGTTTAACATTGAATGTGCTGTGCTGTTAAACATTGAATGTATCTGAACGATCCGTCATTGCTATGCGCACAATTTGCCTTTCATCACTTGAAGTGGTGCACTGAGGTGGATGCGATCGAACACGTCGGCCCGTCGTACCCAACGATCACATATCCGCTTTACAGTTGTTTGGTTTCGTCAAACACCACCACAGATTTCCCTGAAAGGTTATCCACAATCTCGATAGGCAACTATCCTCTTCCTGTGCCGTACTCGGATGCTTCATGGAAAAATAATCACTATTTTCTACGAGTCATAATTGATACTTAAAATAAAAGAATACAAAAAAATGAACTTGAAATCTCTGAGTCTTAAATAGCGCGGTTACAAGTTAAAGTACATGTTTTCTAAATATTGGATTGTTCGCACATCACGTGCGCCTGTGGGGCACGTGATGTGCGTTTGTGCTGAAATTCTAATCATTTGCATGTCTCACCTCTGCTAATGCATGTAGAAAATTTCATGCTATTGGCAAGCTTCCTTCAGGGTGTTGCATTTACGGTGGCCAGCAGTGTATTTAAAGATTTTACAATATTTACATGTAAAACATGAGATGAGACTTTAGATTTAATAAGATGTGTACGTAGGTTAGTTGAGTATACATTTTTTGACTTTTTTTCAAAAAAAGTAATATGGAAGGAAAGAAATGTCAAAATTTAATTATGTCACTCATTTTACTTATAGAAATTTAAAAATCATGACTTTCACATCTTTTTTTAAAGAAAATAATTAAGAGTATTTTTCTTTGTATAGCGATAAATATGTAACTTTGATCCATTGTTTATTTTTCTGCAACGTTTTAAGGCTAAAATTTTCTTCATGGTGCAGCCCTATAACAATTTGATCCTAATTACATTTTTAATTTTAAAATTTTATTTTAACTTCATGGAGAAAATTGTACTTGGTGTTCACACATGTTTGTAACCTCTTTGTAGCGACAAACTTATTTTCGTAATGTATGTTAAATGGCGTATCCAAACGCACTCCGATCGCTAAATTTTGTGAAAATCTGACATTAAGTATTAGGTTGTTTCGCGAAAGAAGTTTCGTTTTTCCCACCTGGTTAAATTTTTTATTAGTACACACCAACCGTTTTATGAGAGTGTGTAATCAAAAGTATTTGTCTAGAATTGACAATATGCAATTCAATAAGATGTTAATTCGCCATGCATTTTTCATTTTACAAAAAAATGAAATTTCTTTCCGAACAATCCAATATTTAGAAAGTATGTACTTTAACTTGTTGTGACTGCATTATGAATTTTATAAAGTAAAATTACTTGCCTACTTATATTTTCATTTCATTAATTACTTTATTATCGATGTCAAATGTTGTTATCGTTTGATTTGTGAAGCGATTGTGTAAACACTTATTCTGTGAAAATAGCGAGTTTTCAGAGCTGAGAAATAAGTAAAATCTAAGGCCCATATTTAATATTGTTGGCGCTGAAGCTTAAATCAACAGTTTCGTAATTTCTAGTTGAATGGAACTACAGGTGTCAAATTACCATAGGCTCATTAGGTTTCTAGAACATTTATATAGGAATGTTCTAGAAATCTTAGGAGGAATGCTATAGGTACTACCAGAGGCTGAAAGACCAGCCTCAGTGAGTCAGATGAAAATTAGTCAAGGCAAGGAAGGATTTACAGACACTTGAGTCTCCAACACTGTAAGTTTTGTGTCTGTTTATGGAATCTGTATAGATTTTTAGTCTATAAAAGCATCAAACTAAAGACTTTTGTTGTCAATTTGTGGATAAGAGGGCTGCGTTTCTTTAGAAGAAATTTTAATCTTTCTTTTTCATAGGGCGTTGAGGATGTTATGCAGAAATAAATAGTAACAATATTTTTGGTTCTTATGCATTTTCAGCTATTAACAGGAATATGCACCGCTCACCCTGTCTAGTCATCAACATGCCTGACTGTGGATAGGGAGGTCCTGGATTCGAATCAAGGTTCGGACATGGATGCATTTTCTCTTTCTCTCTCTCCCGTATTTGTCCTTTCCTTGTATGAAAGGTTCCTATCATATAAACGGGTATACCTATGGCATGTGTGTGCTGAGGAAATATAATTCAACACCAAATTGCGGTTCAGTTGGAAAAGTGGAGCAGCGCACCCCACACTACCAAACTAACTGCCTCAAGACAACAACATATTTGATTATATATGGTTTAACCTAGGCCTTTTGACGCCAAAAAATGCAGTAAAATTAATAATGGTATATTCGTCTATAAATATCCCAAGACATGGGACAATACAAAATTTTTTGTTATTTTTCTAACTTAACTGCTGGAAGTAGAAAAATATAATGCACTTTTTCCACATCCCATCTGTGAAATATTTTTTAAGTAATATTTATCAATTTTATTTAAAGTAAAATCAAAAAAGTGTGAAAATATATTGTTGAAAACAGTTCAGTTGGAAAAGTGGAGCAGCGCATCTCATATTGCAAGCCTAGACAACAGGAATACGCAAATTTAAAATCCTAAATAAAATAATCTAAGAAAAAGGCAAAAAAAAAATTGGTATCTTAATTCTTCAAAGTCATCCGTTTTGAATTGAGAAAAACATAAGTTATTTTTTATTTTAGTTTATCTTTCAATTAAACTTCTTTTTCTCTGCTACAGTTCTTATGTTTAATGTTTCGAAGCACTCTTTGCAAATGCTGAAATGAACTTCTTGAGTAACCTCAATCATTTTAATTAATTATAAAACACAGACACAATAGTAAGTATGGCAATTAAAGCTCTGGTATAGGAAGTTGCGTAGATGTGTGTGCTAACGAAGCAAAAAGTATATGACTCCAGTCTATTTCATTGTTACTCTCGTATGGAGATATTGCAAACTTAATTTTTTATCATCAAAGCGGCAAAATGGTACAAGAATCAATGTCTTCTTTTCAGTACTTAGTTTTAAGTGTACTCGATTATATATATATATATATATATATATATATATATATATATATATATGCTACTGGAAAGTATCTATAATGTAACACAACTGAGATGAATTTAATTTTGTGAATGAGTGGCGGAAGTTATAAAATGCGTCTATAACCAAGTTTTTGGTTGTTTCTTCACTGAAGAGACATATTTATAGATACATAAATATGATAATAAATATCATAATAAATATGCCTATAAATCTTTAATTATGTAGAGCCTATGTTACTGAAGATTGATTAATGTTTTCTTGAAATAACATCACAGCATATTCGACGAAATAAAAGAATTTATTTTCTTTCGATTTAAAAATGGCGAGCCATTTTCTTTTTCAACCTCTGACAAGTACAGGAATGTTTTCTCATCTATTCGAACAAGATGGTGCCGGTCCATTTGATGACACCCTATCTGGCAGCCGGATAGTTATCGTTTTTTTACCTTTGTTTTAACAAGGCCACCGCGGCCTGGTTATTTAGGGCGTTCGTCTCGTTATCGGCAGGTAATGAGTTCGAGTCCCGACCTAAAGATCCATGTTGTTCTCTAATGGTGGCTCTGACATATTAAAAGATGTCATGGTCACAATGTCCTTTAACTGAAATGATGAATCTGGGGGCGCAGGCTTAGTATTGGAGAGTCTTCTGCTTCTAAATGACGAAGCTTCCCACTTTGCTGCTGTTAGTAGAGTTCAACTCAGAGCTAGCAACTGGGAAGCATGCTGGTGCAACAACAACCTTGGTTTCAACAGTTCGAGGTTTCGAGCCTCATTTTGGACACGACTATTTTTGGTGGTTCGGTAAATATTTACAGCTGTAGTTCCCGATATAAGTAATTGTTAAATATAGGATCTTCCCTTCAACAAGTCGAATTCCCACTTCGGTGTTAGGTGTTTGCAGTGGTTGAGAAATCCACTTCAAACCTCTTGAGCAAAAATGACTGTTGAATGACTAAGAAACCCAATTGGTTAATTTAAATTTTTGATAAATTTACATTTATGTTATGTGGAACACATCATGAAAAGCTATGTTTCAACGAGATAATGCACGACCATACGTTGTAAATATTGAATGGACCTTTTAATACAGAAAAAATTTGGTTATTGCCTTAGTTAACAAGTTCTTCAGTTCTCAACCAAATAGAAAACTTGGTCAATAAGATTGCAAAACGATGCACTCCCTATCATATGCCAATTATTAAGGGCAATGATAATGTAAAATGCGTTGAATTTAATTGCCCACATAGAAAAGTACTATGAAAACTGAATCAAACAGAAATTATAAACATATAAATGGGTTTATTGCTGGTAGAGGTAGTTGTTCTGAGCCTTAATTTATTAGAATCTATGAATCCAAATTTCTTGAAATTATAAGCCCTTATTATTTATTGAAATATATTTGTCGAATATCTTCATTATTTGCTGTTTTTCTGGTGTAGCAATTTTTTAAGGTCAATAGTGTAGATACATTTAGAAGTAACATTTGAAATATAGGTTTGAATCACATTTAAAGCGGCTGCCGAATAATGTAGCGGTCTGGCCTTCGATTCAACAGATCGGGAGTTCGATTTCCATTTCGCGTTTGGGTGTTTTCTTCACACTTTGAATTCTAAACTTCATGTGCAAAAAATATTCTTGGATTGGCTAAATCCTTTTATTTTGAATTATAATACAGGGAAAAATACGAAGTAAAATTCGGGATAAATAAAAATTAAATGAATTTTAATTCCGGATGTGGATGATTAATTATGAAATAATTACCATGTTAATAATTTCGGTTACATTTTCTTTTTTTGATGAGCGTACGTTTAAATGATGAAGGAAATTATTGTACATTTAGATTGAAAATATGTTACTTACAGAATGTTATTTTTCATCACAATTATCATCAAAGAAGTCTTTTAATTAAAACGGTAACTTAGAATTCTAATTCTTGCAAGTGAAGATATTTATTATTTTTTTTTTGTTTATATAATTATACTGAGAGTTCAATTAGCACTATTCTTAACCTTTTTTTTTTTTTAACGGTGGGCATTGGGTGATCAACCCTTTGCCACAACAAGGCCGGAAACTGCTGCTCATTTAGCGTTACCTGGTGGGCACCTGTGAACCAAGGAACGGAGACGAATAGCATTACCAACGTCACACCACCACAAACCAGTTTATAGGGTGGGCCATATTTATTCATCCATCATCTAAGGAAAGGACAAGAAACAGAGAAAGAGAAAGTACATCCATGCCCGAGCCAGGATTCGAACCCATGTCCTCCCCATCCGTAATCAGGTACTCTAACCACTAGATAGGGTAGGTGGCACTCTTAACTTTTAAGTATGATCTCTTCTATTTAGTGATATATCATCACAATTTTTAAAAAATTATAACAAAAATTTTAAATTCTTTATTTTTTCAGTATTAGGTAAAAATGATGAAAATAACCTAATTATGATGAAAATAACCTAATTAAATTATAAAAAAGCTAAACACATAATTTTGAAATTCACAAAAATGATTTACATAACCTATGTTTTTTTTTTAATCATAGTTCACTCGTATGATAATCACATTCATGTATACTTTAATCATATTTAACAAATGTTTCTGGGTCAGGATTATTTTACAGTAATGTAAATATTTTTCGCTAAGTAAGTACTTAAATTTTGCGGTTAAATACATTACCATATTTTCCTACAGTAAATAAAATTCAAATAAAGATTTTGAAACTTTTTGAATTCTTCTTGCAATGCATTTTCGATTCTTTGGTCTAATGTATGTATTTTTAGTTATTAAATTCTGATTTGTATGTGAAAAATAGAATATGATATATCAAGTATATATAAAATGAGAATGAATCGATAGACAATTTTTGCATTTCATTTTTCAACCTTTATTCAAATTAGTGTTTGTATGGAATCAATAGAAATATATGTCGTAAGTTATATTTTATTAAGGTACCTCTTTTCTTTTGAAGATTTTGCACATTATTTTTGTTTTATGATTGTTTTTCAATTGATTTATTTCCTTAAGTTCAGCTAAGCTTAAAAGAAAGACAACTACTTATGTTTTCTTAAACCTCGAAACTATAAAAATATAATTTTTTTTTTTAATAATTTCGAGTTTTAAAATTTAGATGCCACAGATTTTGTTGAAATGTTTTCAAGAATAGTAATACTTTCTCTATCCTACGGTTGTTTTTGAAGTAATGTTGATATTTTTGAAGATGGACCGTAATTTTGAATTTTCTATATGATGTATCCTTTTTTTTTTGGCGCAGCTTGTGTTATTTGGACCTTGCGCCATAAAACCCAACCAACCAACGATGTATCCTTTTTTCTGTTTACTTAATTAAATAAAGTTACATTTCCAAGGTCTCGTTACACTCACACACTCTTCACGCTGTAATTCACAATAATGCGTCGTTACTTGCTTTCTTCTGAAATTATTTTATTGGGAAACTACTTGGAAGAGAGTGAAATGATAAGAACCCTTACTGCAACAGCTTTTAAGATAATACTTAAAAAAAGCATTTTCACTCTATATATTTAGATTTTCGAAGATGATGCTATTTCTAAAATGTAGGAAAGCATTTTTATCTCATTGGCTGTTATCTATTCCTATCCTATAAAGTAGACATAAAGAAAACACCTTAGCCCTTATTTTATTACGTGAAATTTCAATTATTCACTAGTTTCTCTTTTAAATTTTATATTGAAAGAAGCAGAAATCTAATTTATAAATATATGAAATTATTTTTAGTAAAAAATTAAATGACATGGTTGCATTAGTATGTAATTTAATATATTTCGACAGATTTCAATTTTGCAGACAAATTCTACAGCAAATTTATTCTTGATACTTATTAAAACTTTTAATTAGTATTGAATTTATACTGCCTATTAAAAATTAATATTATGTATTTGGTATAGTAGGTCAAGATTAAAAAAAAGCAAGACATATTTTTTACAAAAACAATACCGATTCTAAAATTATAAGCTTTTTCTTAGAATTTCCTTTAAAGAGAATAAAGATTATTTTCCTTCAAAAGCAAAACAGAAAATATGTTTAGAGGATTCCCCCCCCCCTTCTTTCACTAACTGTTTACTTTTCTTAACATGCGTAAATTTGAAATGTATTTTTAAACAAAATATCATTAAATGTACATGGTGCAAAAATAGAATCATTTAGTATAAAAAAATTAAATATTGTGTATTTATAAAGCCCTTTCATGTGTGGAAATGGGTATTGGGTTGTCCGGAAAGTTCGTGCCGATATTTTAGGACATTTAAAACGTAGCTCATTTAAATTGATATACTTTTATTAAATTATATACCTACCATTCTGCTCCACAACCTTTCTCTATCTTTCTTGTAGCTTGAGAATTCCGTCCTTCCAGAACCTCTCAGATTTTTCGGCAAAACAAATGTGTCCAAATGAGTTTTGATCTCAACCAAAGAATAGGAATTTTTCCCATTAAGGGAAATCCTTCATCCAGCATCTTCGCCATAAACAGCGCATATCTTATTTGCCGCTTGTGTGGCATTTTTGCCCTTTCGGAAAAAGCAAAGCATTCAATGCCTATAATGTACTTTATTTGACACCCTATTCTAAGGCGTACAAAACTGATAAAAATGAACGAATCGTAACACAACTTTTTTTTTAACTATGGCTGAAGCTATCTCTTTTAGATTATGTACACGTCATTTGGTTTCAATAATTGTGATATATTTAGTCAGGTCTCTTGCGTTACCTACCGAAAATCGGCATGAACATTCTGGACAACCCAATCTTTTTGGAAAGAAAGCGCTTCATTTTGAAGCAATCCGAATGAAAAGTAATTTTAATGCTACACAAAGCTGAAAATTGATTTTCATGTATTACAATTTCTGAAGGAGGAATGTTTAAAGCCTTTAATCAATCAATCAATCTACCATCGAATTTATTGTATACAATATAGACAATATTTTAAGAAAATACAATATACTTTATTTGAAGAAAAAGGACCCGAATACAGATATTTACTTCAGAAAATCTTAATTTCAGAAATGTATCGAATATTTACGCTTGGAGTTCTGAAATATAATTTAAACGATATAATCACGTGATATTTTACTAAATTTTTCTTTTGTTTTTATTGTCTTAAATTTTAAAGGAAGCAGCCGCCCAACCCTGTCTTGTGGTTAGAGTACCTGACTACGGATAGGGATGACCTGGGTTCGATTCCCGGCTAGGGTATGGATGTACTCTCTCTTTCTGTGTTTCTTGTCCTTTCCTCAGATGATAGATGGATGTGGCCCACCCTATAAACGGGTTTGTGGTAGTGTGGCGTTGGTGGTGCTACTCGTACCTCCGTGACTTGGTTCACAGGTAATCACCGGGTAACGATAAAATGAGTAGCAGTTTCCGGCCTTGTTGCGTAAATGTTGCGTATGTTGCGGTAAATGAGAGTACTCAAGGGTGCTCGCCATTAGAAATAAAAAAAAATATTTAAAGGAAGCAAATACTTCCGATTTGAAAATATGATATCCTCCTTTCAATTAAAGAAAAAAGCTAGAATTTTCATCGATTGTACTTAGAATCTTTTGAATAGAGGAAATTGTATTCGGCTGTTCGGAAAGTTATTTCGTTTTATATGAAAATGAAAACGTATAGCTAATAAATATTAAATTGTCAATTCTAGTCAAATACCTTTTGCCATATTTTTGGTCTTAGCCTGATTTCATTCTCATAGAATGGTTGTTTTTCTGCAGCAAAAAAACTGCAAAACGAAAGGACTTTCTGAACAACCCAATAAAATATTAGCAATAAATAAAGCTAGTTTTTGGAGATGAAAAAGCTAAATGGATTTATGAAGATGTGGTAAAAATATTATCTATCGCAGAAGAACCCATGTGCAGCTATGAATGTAAATTTCTCAACACATTACCGTCCGGTATAAAGACCTTATGTAATATTAACTAATATTATATAAGGTGACAGCAAGCTATATTCTTAGGGACAAAAGTTTGAATGTGGACTAATTGGTCGCACAGCATTCTTCAGAACGCGATACCATCGGTTTGATCCCGTCTGGTGTTAAACTAAAGGACAGGTTTTAGATGGATGTTGCTATTTTACGTTTCTGCATGCACTTCTGACGGGGTGAGTGCTTCGACATTTTCTTGGCCTTTCCCTCTTTTGTGACACGTAAGTATAGCCTACAACCTATAAAAAGCATTTGTCGCGGGCATCAAAAATGCCTTGCAATACCTTTTAGGCCGTAAAACTCTGTCAACAACATAGTGTCAAACTATAAAAAAAAGTTACATTTTTTTTATTCACTTTTTTATCTTACACCTGTCTTGATATCTCTGTCAGCAGGACAGTAAAATGATGAATCATAAAAAGAATTAAAGTTGGCTTCCATAGAGTTGTCTTCAAAAAACATTACAACAATGACGCAGTGCCTGAGGTGGTCACCTTCCATATCCCTCTGGTGGCACGCAGATCAACTAGACGAATCCCCAATAAGATGTAAATGCTTCCGTAAGTATTTATGTCCAATAAGCAAACGGAAGCAAGCAATTCCCAACAGGCATTGAAGTTGCGGTGACTTGATTAGTTTGCTCTCGTTATTGAAAGGTTGTGGGTTCGAATCTCGACCCAGCTGAGGAGATCCGTCATCTTCAATGATGGCGGCTGGGGAACGTTTTTGGGCAAAATGTGTTGGTCGTAATGTCTCTTACGTGAGGTGATGCCTCTGGAGATCGTAGGCCAAATCTGGAAATTTTCTGCTTGGTTCTGAATTACGATGTGAACAATCCATTTTCGGATAACGATGGTACATCTACGGGATGGCTCAATGTATAATTTGTCACAACTTTTGTCCCTTGTTAGGCTGAAAGATGAAATTTTTAAAATCCACATAACTTCAATATTTTAAATATAAATTTATTGTTAGACAAACCGACTATTAAGAAAATTTTATCTTTAAAGTACAAATCAAAAACCGGAACCGATAGTATCAGGTTTCCTTTAATTTGAATCTGAATTTCGAGCTCCTATAAGGAAATCGTGTGCAAATTCCGAGCTGCAATTGATTAAGAAAATGAAAACATTTAATTAGAATAGTTAAAAGTTTTTAATGTAAGTTATTCATTTTTAGGTATACATTTTTCAACTGTAGATATACATAAATGCACCTTAACCAAATATTTTCAGCATCATGGTCTTGTATTGTGTTTCTGCTATCTGGATGATATTCTTTGAGTCTGCATCTGTTTTTGATGTACTTTTAAGCATTTTTCATAATTATGTATTTTTTGCACTTTTAGAAAATGTTCAAATTGTTAAAGTTTGAGAATTTTTAGACCTTTTATCACTGAAATTGCCAGGATCTCTTTTTTGAAATATACAATATATTTGCTTGTTTGTTTAAAATCTAATTATATTAAATATATAAATTGACTTATAAAGAAAGATATTTTTTTTATACATCGATGGGGGGGGGGGGGAGTTGTATTTATAATTCTATTTCTCGCAATTAAAATTGCATGTTTTTCTTGGAAAGAAATTGATGGCTTCAGACTAATCTTCAATCAATCATAATTATATTTTCCTGAATATCAAAAAAAATCAAATTTATCTTTTCCTGCTGTATTGTAGATTCCAAGGACTTCATCACTTTCTGCAAGACTGAAAAAGACTTTGGTGTGTCAGGCGAATGAGTAGCATTCTGCGCTTTAGCTCAATTCATAGGTTCAATCCCCGCCCCCTTTTCTCCATGTTAATAGTTCAGAAAACACTTTCAACTGTATATTCCAGTCTAAATAACTTAGTATGCAAAAAATGTATTTTGAGCGACTAACAAGCTAAACTAATTTTCCTAAAAAACACTCATTAAACTTAAAATTATAAACAAAAAAATATTTTGCAAAGAAATTGATGACTTTATCATAATCTGGAATAAACGTTACTGTTAATTATACCAGAAATCAAATTCTGTTTTTTTCTGCAATAAGTACATGTCAAACATTGCTTTGCCCTCTTTAAAGGCTGAAAGCATGCACCGAACTGGAAAACAAACAATTAATCCTTTGGCTCCACTATTCGATGATTTAATTCCAACCATTGTTTTGGATGTGTTTATAATAGTTCAGAATCCACTTGGAACTACACATCCCAATCTTCGTGAGAAAAATATAAACTTTGATTTTTCATGGTTGGTTAGTTTGTTCATTTATAGGGCGCGCGTAAATCTTGTCTGCATTGAAATTACTGTTCCTATATTTAAATAAGTGTCATCTGATATTACTTGTCACTGGAAAATGTTTCAAGCAAAGGAAACATTTTTATTTTTCGTTATTTAGGAATGATTAATGCACTTGCATTTTAAAATAAGAGGTGTTTTTTTTATTATTCCAATGCAGCAGGTAATTACTGCTTTCATCATTATGCCGTACAGAGATCAAAGAAAGACAAATATTAAGAATAATTAAAACATTAAGAACACTAAAGACATAAAATCAGGTAAGCAAACTGTTCAAAGACTCTCAACCCCCCCCCCTCCCGCAGTATCGGGAGTAGATACAGTTAGAACTGGCCAAACGGGGATAGGGTCAGTATCCATAATCGCACCACTGCGGCAGAAGGGGCAGGTAGGACTATCCACCCAATTGGAACGGAAAAAGGGGCCATATAAATGGTCATGTCCAGATGCAAGTCGAAAGGTGTCCACTGCAAAATAAGAGTATATTTAAATATATTACATATAGGGCCACTAGCTGTCGATAATCTACGATACTTTAATGGTACACACATACCTTTAATGATATCAGCAGATGATTCTTTCAGTAGGACTTTTGGAATTTTACTAGTTCAAATTTGACTAGCCCAAAATATCTCCTAGCATTTAGAGATCTGTCCCGGACTTCATTGTACCATCCCAAACGTCTGTGGTTTACGGTGAAAAAATTAAAGCAATACGTGTGTCTCGCTGGATTTCCAATGCTACGAACGCTTTGTGTGGTAAACATTTATTTTTGGTTATGAAAAGCCTGTTTTCCTGTAAGTAGTCTGGAGTTGGATTCTACCAGTTTTGTGGAAGCCGCTGGGTCTTTGCCATTTAGAAGCAAGGACCAAACATAAGCTTTTAACATTGGGTCTACCATCTAGAGAGGTGTTATTTCACTTGGAGGATATTGAGACCACCATCTTTTTAACGTTCCCAATCCACTATTAACGAATATAACGGGTCTTCGGTTTCAGGCGTAATTCGATCTCACTACCTTCTGATAAAGAGAACAATCAATCAGACCAACACAGCCAAAGCATACATTGTTCACAGATAGTATTCTTCATTTGGTGATAGGATAAAGCTTCCAATTAAAACTATTTCGCATAATATATGCATATTGTCCATTTTTCACTAATATATTTATGCCTAGTGATTCTGGGCACTAATTTTCGATATAATTATTTGATACGGCTATAGGGATTTTTACTCGATTAAAATTTTATTACCTGGTCGAAATTGATCTTGTTTACCAAAAATATTCATAATATTTAACTACAAAATTAAGAAATGACTAACAAATTTAAAGTCTTTGTCCATTGTCATGGCTATTGTTTGGTTATACTCTCTTCAATGACTAATTTCTTAGAAGAATGATTCTCAGTCTCTTAATACAACTATACTTTTGCACGCGAATTCTGAAAAATATATTTTTTTTTTATTTCTAATGGCAGACACCCTTGAGCAAGTTGATACATTATCCCATTAGCCGGAACAAGGTTGGAAACTGCTACTCATTTTATCGTTACCTGGTGGGCACCTGTGAACCAAGTCACGGAGGCGAGTAGCATTACCCACGTCACACCACCACAAACTCGTTTATAGGACGGGCTACATGCATCCATCATCTCAGTAAAGGACAAAGAAACACAGAGAAAGAGAAAGTACGTCCATGCCCGAGCCGGGATTCGAACCCAGGTTCCCCCCCATCCGTAGTCAGTTACGCTAACCACTAGACAGGTTGGGCGGCATTCTTAAAAATAATCAAGTAGCATTTGCTTTCTTAAATGAAACCTTGCGTTTACATGCTTGCATTGGTTTTGAATCCACTTTAAACTTTAGATCCCGGGTCGTGTGAAAAATTGCCGTTGAGTGAAAAATAAATCGAACCGGTGTAATATTTTGACGCCGCAAGCGGACGTCCTACTCTCGAAGCGAGTGTAAGGCCGCTTCATGATCTGCTGCGTGACCAGACTCTTCAAAGGGAGGTAACTGGACCCCCGCATCGGGCAAAGAAAACACAATTGTTCTAGCAGCAGCTTTCCTGATCAGACGAGTCATCACTCAATTCGTCCGATATTATGGCCAAATCCTCCTGAAGACGGTGGATTCGAAACGGAAAGAAACCAGACGAACCCCGCCTTATCAACTCCATGTGTATGCATCGCTTCCCAATTTTATTAATATGTTGATATCACATGACAGAGCCCGGTCGCGAAGTGAGGCCCACGCAATGATCGCCCATTTTACATGTGCGGTCTGGGACCGCATGCCCTCTAGAAGGACTTTGTGGGAAAGTCTGTCATGTTCACGTGCAGATAGAGGAAAACCTGGAAGAACTCTAGCACTCACCCCGAGCTGTCTAAAACCTCTACTGCTGTTACTGGGAGAGCCACAGCCTGCCCTTTCGGCAATTGTCAATTTTAAAGGCATTTTTCAATCTTCTTACCGAAACGCCAGGAAAAGTTGAATCTTCGGCATGTCTATGTGTTTGGGTTGAAGGTGAGTACGCGGTATGGTGTCTCCAATCCATGGTATGCAAAGTTCGTTGTTACATGCTAAGAATCACTCTCACTGATACTGAGGTCCATCAGGCGATGTACCTCTTCAACTCATTCACAAAAGGTCTAGCAATTTGGTTACTTCAAGCACTTTGTGCGGTGTTGCGTTAATAGAAGACAAACCATTGTAATAAAAAGTGCGTTTATTGCTATATGTTCTCGCAACGTTCAAGCGTTAGTGTTAGACACACCAAAAAATAGCATGATTACAAAGTGCGCCAAGGAAGGTGACCGTAGCCAAGGGTATACGTTACAAATACGAAACATCCAGGCCGGCGTTGAAATATTCATGTGTTTCAGAGAAAAATGTAAGTAAACATTATTGCATTTTCTGTTTGTATATTAATTAATTATAATTGGAATAATAAATACAATGAGTACAATGATTTAACAAATTTAAATGAACCTTTTAGTAAAATTATCTACAACAGGCACCGCCCAACCTGTCTAGTGGTTAGCGTACCTGACTACAGATGGGTGGGACCTGGGTTCTAATCCTGGCTCGGGCATGGATGTACTCTTTCTCTCTATTTCTTGTCTTTGTCCTTTCTTTGTGTGTGAATGGTTGCCTACCCTATAAACTGGTACCTATGGCATGTGTGTACTGAGGAAGTCGGACTCCCCTCCAAATATGGTTCAGTTGGAAAAGTGGAGCAGCGCACCCCATATTGCCAGCTTGGCTGGCACACGACAACAACAACAACATCTACAACAGGCAAAATGCAAATTTTAGAGATAGATCTTCTAAGACTGGTCTTCACCGTTCGTATATCTGCTACTCTAATCTGAAGGATCTATGAGTGGATTAAAAAATTTCAACTTACTGAATAAAACTGGCACTCCCTTGCTAAAGTAGTTATCAATGAGAAAAATACCTTACATGAACAATTTTTAAAAGAATATTTTCTGCATTTTTGTATTCCTGTTTGAGAAATGTTATTTCTCTTTCAGGGAATTTACGATTCTGAATCCTTAAAATAAATGCTGAAATTCTAATTAGTATATGAAAATCATTAGTGATATTAATTAAATCATTTAAAAACTTAGATTCATTAATTATAGTTAAAGTTATTTTGGAATTAGACTTGAGTTCACCAGTAAAATGTTAGTCGGTTGAGATATTAGAAAAATTTGCACAATCTGAGAGGCAAGTAAATTTAATCTTGAAATGTCTGGTCCTTTAAACCACAATTTATAGACTGCAAGGGCTTTAGCATCAAGTCCTCTGGAGATTTAGTCAGGAGGATTACGGTCTGGTGGAATGTGCTGCAACTGAAAATCTTTCGAGAGTTGTTGAATTTGAGACACCCGGTAGCTAACAAATGTCTTGAGTAAGTTAGGAGGATAGTTTACCCATGCAAGAGCTATTGTTGAGTCTAAATATAAAGTGAAAGAATCTATTTCTAATTTTATTGCATCATGACTTCCTGTATGAGTTTTGAGAGAGGTAGATAGAAACAAAGCTCAAGCCTAGGAATCGTCATCGATTTGGTTGGAGCCACCCGTGATTTACTGCACAAAAGTTTGGTTGCAATTTTATCTGAATTAGATACAGTTTTTATTTAAATCATAGCACCATATGTTTTTAAAGAAGTGTCTGCAAATCCGTGTAACTCTATAAGCTTTGTGTTAACTTGCAAAAAAAAAAAAAAAAAAAAAAAATCTGGGAACATGGATAGATTCTAAATCTGGAAGACTTATTATGAAGTTTTTCCATAGTTTGGATACATCTGGTGGTTTAATTTCGTTCCAGTCCCATTTGACTAACCACAGTTGTTGCATGAATATTTTTGCTTTGGTAATCTGGTCCCAGAAGTCCAAGTAAATCATATATGCGGGCAATTTGGGAAAGCACCTCCTGTTTGGTGTATCTAAAATCTATGTTGGTGCTAACGTTATACGTAAAGTACTCACTTATACTGTTCCAAAACATTCCTATAGTTTTGACCATTATTTCCTCAGAATTTCGGTCTATCATGAATTTCTTAAGTTCAGTTGATGAAGCTCTATTGGAACACTATTTGTGTAAAGTCATGTCTCCTCGTTGGAGTAGCTGTGTCAATTCCGATTTCAGCTTTTTAGACTCGCAAAGTTGTGATGTACCAGAGAGGCAATCGTCATTGTAAAAATAATGAAGAATTGCCCTTGAATCTAAGGGAAAGTCCTTTTTCTCCTCTTCCAGAGCCTTTGTAGCTAAGTATGGAGCGGATGCGGTTCCATATGTAACCGCTTCTAATTTAAAAACCTCAATTGGTGCGGTTTTACTATCCTTCCATAGAATTTTTTTTTTTAAATTTAGTTTGTGAAGGATTAATCTCAATCACACACATCCTGAACATTTGTGTTATATCTGCAGTGAATGCGTAAGCGTGTTTTCTAAATCTAATTAGAATTGAGAATAGATTTTTCTGAAGCTTTCCTCCCTTGCTCAATAGGTCATTTAACCCCTTAACCGGCTATCCCGACTTAAGTCGGGCAAAAATTTCTGTGCGTTTACCGG
>JAPDSC010068244.1:0-13710 GCA_026290005.1 Latrodectus geometricus
GTGAGTTTCCGGTATTGAATTTACATTAGCATTTCAAAATTTGTTTTGAAAAACAACTTTTGTCATCGATTCTTAACTATTATGGATCAATTTGGATATTAAGGAGGTTGTTTTTTTTTCTTTTTGAAACAGAGCAAAGGAAGTATAAGTATTACTTTGTAAAAGAGCAATTTAGCTTAACATCCTCCATTAAAAATTCAAAGAAAATATTGAATTGAGAAGAGAAAATAGTTTGCTGAATAAGGTTTTTAGATTTTTCTTCTTAAACTCTATTGTTCCTTAACACACAAAAAAACACACAAAATTTTAGTAAAAATTTAAAAGCTTTTATTAGTTGATACAGTTGGGGGGAAATCAGTAAATGGGTTATTAAGTAAAAACAGTTATGTAATGTATGTTTAACCTTTATAAAATAGTAACTGAAACAATGTTTCCAATGGTTATGTAAGCTTGAGAAACACAAGGAATCTAATATGTTGGGTTAGGAAAACCCAACATATTAGCTAGTTAGGAAAACATCGTTCTCGTGACCATGAAAGGAATTTTGTGCCTGAACCAATCAAAGATTAATCTTTTGCAATACGGATGTTTGGGTCACATAAAATGGGTAGTGCCCTCAATGACATTCCTCTGGTGTGGCGTGGAAAATAGAGTTCCAGCCTAGATGTCGACACCGCCATTTTATCTTGGTTCAAAATTATGATACGAATTAGCTCTGTTTAGCAGTTTTAGTCGCAGAAATAAACAACCAAAAAATATTACAAACAAAATAGATAAATAAATAAATAAAAACAATATATCATGTGACAGCAATACAGCAAAGATTATTTAACTCTATTATTTATTTTTCACGTTATTAACTGACTTTTTAGTTATTAGGATAGCTTATGTTACACATTCAAAGATATCAATTACTTATTTAAAAATAAATAATGGAAAACATTACTATAAACTAGGGTACTACCTAACATAGTTTTTGGCCACTTCGTCTCTCTTCTTGTGTGATTTGGTTGGTAGTGAGGAGTGTCAGCTCATGTATCAAAATTGTCACTTGATCATGATTTGTAATTATAAAGGGACTGAGTTTGATTAACAAGTTTTCCGTGGGGAAAAGTTGACACCTTGAAATATAATGCAAAGAAACAAAAAGTGTGTTTTAGTTATTTATAGACTAGTTAAAACTATTATTGAACATAAAAATTGAATAAAAACTTTAGAAAGATAATATAAACTTGTTCAAATCGTAAGTTGAATAGAATTAATGTTTCAAAATTTATATAAGAGTTTTATTTCACTTGATGATAGTGTTGATGACTGTGTAGCAAATATAGGAATTAATAATTAGAATTAATTAATCATGTACAATTCATTAATTTATTCATTGATTAAATAATTTAATGATAATTACTGAGTGTAAAAACTTTCATTTATTGATGCCCATTAATACGTTCTAGAATAATTAAATACTCCACCACTTTAATGTAATAGAACATGGTAATTTTCACCTCGTGTCTTGCGCAGCTTGTCCTTTTTGGACCTTGCGCCATAAAACCCAACCAAACAACAACAACAAACAACTTTAATGTAATAATTTAGATGCAAATTATAGCTTCTTTAGCTATTCGAAAACTTGCTATTCTACCTGATCAAATGCATTTGGAAACCAATTAAATGATGTGGAAATAAACTAATTATGAAAAAAATAAAATTAATTACTATTTTCTTTAATATCAGAATCAAATATTAAAAAAATCAAGATGTTACTAATAATCCAAAAACGGATTTTGATCATCCAGTTAATTTTTTTCATAATAATTAACTTTTTTTGAATTGAGTGTTAAAATATTTTTCACCTGGACATTCTCTAGTTGACCTTAAAAATTTTTTTGTTATTAAAATGTACAGAAACTGTTGTTCCAATAATCAAAAACCCACTTCATTTCAATTTTTGAGTAGTGTAAAATATATGAGAGAGAAACGACAAGATTAATGACAGAATCATTACATTTTTTATATTTTGTTCTGCGTCTAAAATACCCTGTCGATTCAAATGTCTGCGAAAATACCTTGTAAACTTTCCTTTGAAAATTGAAAAATTTCTTAATCTTATTTATAATACATATTTTTACTACTCATGTTTTAATGATATAAGAAAACTCTTATAAAGATTTATTTTGGTCAACTCAATTTTTTGTGTATTCAAAACACTCTTAGTAATTAACTTACAAATTTTTGGTTGCATTATTTTCTGTTTGTAAATTACTTGTATTTACAAATACATACAAACATACACCTAAAATATCAT
Source organism: Latrodectus geometricus (assembly GCA_026290005.1). Lineage (NCBI taxonomy): Eukaryota > Metazoa > Arthropoda > Arachnida > Araneae > Theridiidae > Latrodectus > Latrodectus geometricus. The sequence goes on from JAPDSC010068244.1 coordinate 2,306, forward strand.
TACAAAAATATTTAGCTACTTAAAATGACAAAATATAACTTATTGATTAACGTGTGATTAACACAAAAGTTTGACTGTTTTTATGTTATTTTCTCTGAAGCCATCAATCTCTAATATTAACCTTTAAACATTAAAGTTAATCTCTAACTTTAACCGGAGTAAACTAGTCTAAATGTATACATTTTTTGTTCGTTCATTAACAACATTTTAATATTTAATTTTCTTTCATTGGAACTTAAATATAAAGATTTTTATTGTACTCTTTTTGACAGTAAAAGAATTTGTTTTCCTTTTGAGATCCGTTGTTCCAACAAACTTCTTCCTTTCATAGATTTCTGGGTACCTAAAAGTAATGTTTAATGTCAAACAAAATATAATAAATGAAAAATTTTTTCTGATTCAAATAATTTTGAAAGTTAAAATCAAACTGATTTTTATACGTAATTTTATTAAATTCTTACTTAAATTTTTCGTTAAAATTATTATATGAAAACAAAATGCATGTATTCTTTTGTTTTTTACATTGTTGAAATTTCGTTTGTGATCAATTCACTTCATTTTATTTCGCTTTAATGAATACTTTAATGTGATTCCTGAAACGTTTTATCATTTTCCAAACTTCTTTTAGTTTTTTCTGTCTTCTGTTAATCATGCTATTTTTGAAAATTTTCAAATTATTGGCTTTTAACCTAAAAATCCATATTCCATAGTGTTGAAACGTTTGAAAAAAATTCATCACAATTTATTACAATGTAAATAAATTATTTTAATTTTTAGTTTTTTCTATAATATCATGCAATATTTTCATTTGTCTATATCTTTCCGCAATCTTCTATATGATAATTTGATAAATAATTAATTGTACTTTGAATGCTTAAAATAACTCAAAATGAAATTTGGAAAGCATTAAAAAATTTTAATTAAAACATAAAACCCATATTACACAATCTTATATGAGAAATAGAATAAAATTTAAAAGAATAGAACTTCAGCTACAAAGATATGTATTACGTATATATTTTGATTATAATATTTATAATATATTTAAGAAAAAACTATCTACTTATTACTTCCTAATAAATATTTTAAACACATTCATTTTTTTTGTTTTTTAAGATAAACTGATGAGCTACTTTGATACCCCCCAAAAATTACGCGCCAAATCTGGAACTCCATACGGACTTTTTAGGGTTGCTGTTTCTTATTTTGGTGTTGCCAATTTAGGTTTTTTCAGCTTTTAGGTTTTGGCTGTTGCCAAATTTAGTATTTTCTTCTATTTTGTACTATTTTTTGAGTTTTTTTTAAAGTTTTTTTTTTGTTATTAATTATTTTATTTACCAAGAATCAATCTTGGCAAGAAAAAAAGGCGCCAAAAACTGGTTTTTTGCTTGGCGTGAAATGAAAGTCGCCAAATTTCTGATTTAAGGGGGTATATCAAAGTAGTTCCTAAACTGTTATTGAAATTTCACTATGTTAACAAGCTTAATTAAATTATTATTTATGCAGTAAACTATTGTTTAAGTGAATCCAAAATAATATCTAGTTTCTAGTTTACAAACTATTATAAAAAATTATGTTTTGCATTATTAATGAGAAAAAGTTTTCGTTGAATCAATGCCAAACATTTGGAAAAATATATTTAACAAATATCTAAAAACTTTAATTGTATGAACTTTGTTTCAACCTTAAGTTCATTGTCTTATGATGAGTAGCTTAGAGAAACTTTAATACATAGTTAAGTGTTGGGGTAGTTTGTCACGACTTACTAAGTAGTCACGAAAATTGCCCTTTTTACTTAAAATTTCCTATTTCGTTATGGTTTATAAGCAATAAACCACAGAAACATCATTTTGCACTTTCTTAGTATGTTGCACTTTCTTAGTACCAATGTCACTTTTCGTTAAGCTAACTATGATGTATTTAATTTTAGTAGAAAATTTGTTATTTTTAAAATGTAGCAGAGAATTCGCATAAAACATTCCTTTTAAAAAAGAGGGTTTAATGTGCTACTTCAAGGAATTTAGAGTAATTTTAAATTAGAAATTCAATAAATATGAATTCAAATTTATAAAATAATGAAAATACAACTTTTATAGCAAGGAAATGATTTCATATTCATAAATATCAAAATATTTTTAAAAATTATGTATTAATGTGTTGTTATAGAAACTGAAATTAAAAAACTATAAAATAAAAACAAAAATGTTTCATAAATATTTTTCAAAGCAGCAAATCATGTAGTATAAATTAAACTGCTATCAACATAACTCAGAGTCAATTTACAGAAACAGTCTTTTTCAGATAGTAAAAAAATCACAGAATAGTAAACAGTCCATTAAACTATTTGGAATAAAAATAACCATTGCTATTTTCTTTTTTATTAAGATAAAAAAATACAGTTACAATATAACTGTTTGAAATTTAACTTCAGAAATTGGACTAACATTTTTACTAAGTTTTAGGAAGAAATATTTTTCATTTAAATAAAGAATACAAAAAAAGTAGAAAAAATATGGAATTTGTGCCAGAAAGACTTAATTTTACTAAACTTTACCTGCAATAGCCTAAAGCAAATAACAATTGTAAAATCCATAAGCAATTCAAAATTAAATTTTGGTGATGGAGTTCAATTGAAGATGTTTTAATTATGTCGAAAGTAAATTTAAAAGAAGGAAAAAGTAACTTTATTTTTATGTAAAAAAATTATTTGTATAAAGTTCTGTGTAATAGAAATCTTTACAATTTATACTGGACTGCATTATTTACAATTTCTTATTTTTCAACAATTTATCATAGGTAAAAATATTTTTTACATTCTAATTCAGAGCAAATGTTTTCATAAAATTAATTTCTTAAGAAAAAAAAATGATATTAGTTTAGAAATTAGCAACATTTCCTTGTGTGGAACTCAATATTCTTCTTTTTTTCTAAAATCAATTGAGAAATTAAGAACAAACATGAAAAATTATCATCAAAGTTTTACATTAAACAAGAAATATACTTCAATACACACAGTTTATAGCGTTCATTTAAAATTTGTTTTTAAATTAATGTAATTTTGGGTATTTTTAATTTAAAATTATAAATAAATTTCTTTGAGAATATGTTTTTGATTCAAAATTAATGTTTTTAATATATATCTATATTAAAATATAAAAAATATATACATTATCTCATAAGAAAGAAATCTTGTTAGTTTAAAATCCAAAGCACCGAAATATTTCTCTCTTCTAGATGTTATTAGTGATTAAATGGTTCTCAATTTTCATATTTTTAACTATTGCTTTATTAATTATAAAATTATAAATGAAAATTTTGTTACGTTACATTAAATATTTAGAATTTCTGAAATATAAAAGGAAAAATACTTTCTTAAAGTTTCAAATTTTCTTTGTGTGTCTAGAAGAAGTTTGGAGTTTGAAGAACATATTAGAAAAGAAAATCGTTAAACTTTCATCTGCGTGATAAATGGTTGCATATATTTCCGTTATAGATCGATATTAAGAGCGAAAATGTGCGGACAAACACTCTTAATGTTTTTTCGAAGGCTTTGACATGACTTGTATTGGCTTGGGGTGACAATTGGATCTTCTCCGAACATGATCTTTCGATTATTATACTAGTTAAATACAAGAATGAATGCTAAATGTTATTGGTTATGTTTTGCATTGTATGAGACATTTATTCAAACATATTACGTTTCTGCTTCTAATTGGTAAGAATATTCTTTTTCAGTTAACACATATTTTATGCAATTCCAATTAAATGTATTAACGTTTTTGTAGCTTGCCTGAGATAAATTATTCAAAAGAGACTAATTAAGGTCATTTTTATTCAAAATTGATGAAAAATAAAATTACCTGGATTTAAAATTTTCTGTGAAATATAAATTATATTTTATAGAAAACAAACATTTGAATTTATGTGCGCTTTTTATTTAATTACTTTAACTTAAATTATGCCTCTAATGAAACGGTATTTGATTTATTTTGAAAAAAAATATATCGCAAGAATTAATTATGAAGGCATTATTTTAATATAAGTAAAAATTAATTATTAATTTGTTAGGAAGCTTTGTATTAATTATTATAATAAATATTAAAACTGACAAATTCTCTTCAACAAATTTCGCTGTAAGATATTATCACATTAGTAAACAAATAAATATTTCACAATTTCTTCATATATTATTTGTTTTTTGCTTATTAAAAACAATACAGCTCCTAAAGGTATAAATTTCTCTCAAAATATTTCCTTAAGTTGTTAAAACTCTTAATAAAAAAATTATTTCATTAGGTGAGATAAAGATTATATCGCATTGTTATAATTCACTGAATTTAAATTTTGTAATTAAATTAAAAAATAATCTATCACAACTAGAAAAAATATGAAATGTATTCAAAAATACATTATTATTTAATGTTAAATGTAATTTTCATATTTTATTTAATGTTTGATAAAATTTAATATTTTTTAAAAAAATTAAAAATTTAAAACTGAATTATTAAATTTTATGTAACTTCTAATATAGCAAATTGAAATTTCTGAAGAAAAAATTACATTTGATTCGAAATGAAATTAAAAATTATACACAGTTAAAACAATAAGTATAGAATTAAATATTTCAGACAATAAAATTTGTATGTAATAAAAAAGTTAAAAATAAAATTTAAAGAAAAACTAATTTTGTTGAAAACACACATATTTGCTTTAAAAACATCTGTGATAAGATTCATATATAAGATTTTGTATGTAAATTCACAATTACCCAACTCCTAATTCACTACAATTTTAACATATAACATTATTTAAATTAAACACGTTTTACTGAAAGGAAAGATTTGTGCAAATGATAAATAATGTAAGTGCATGAAATATTCATTTTAAAGTAATCGGTGTAGTCGTAATGTTTCTCGTTTAGGCTTAACAGTTATGAATGTTTAACCTTTACAGATGTAATTTTTATTTCTAACATTGAATATAAATTTTCCATTTATACTTATTAATATTTTTATTTTAGCAAAAATACATAATCGAATACTATAAGATACTGAAAATTTCTCAACTTGAAAATTATAAATATTATTTTCATATGGCAGACATAACTATAAACATTTTAAAAGACACTGTTTAATACTTAAAATCCCCTCTACTTTTTAGAAATTATCTTTAATAAAACATGTATAAAAATTGTTTTGAGCATATGAACGATTAAATCAGTAAATTATAAATTCTCTTATATTACACGATTCTCATTTTACTTTAATTAAGAGAAATAATAAAAATTCAAAACCATGAAGAGTTAGTCATATGATCTGTTATCTTGTATAATTAAATTGAAATATATTTTATATATTTCAATGATTATATTATTATATTTTTTAATATTGGTGAATTAAAATATATTTTTTACAAAATGTAAATTAAATTATTTATATTTTGATTAAGATTCACTGAGAAGTTTTGTCAAATTTTTACCGAAAAGTAACAAATTTTTATAAATATTTTTTCATTATATAATTATAATATTTTTAATAAAGTAATAACATTTCTCTATTTAACAGTTAGATAAATATTTTTCGGGATATTTATACTATTCATCTGTAAATAATAAATACTCATTATATTTCTAATATTTTAGAACAATTTATAAACTTTTGTCTACAAAATTATTGTAGTGTTCAATAAATTGTGTGTTTTAAAATGAATTAAAATTCCTTATATATATATATATATATATATATATATATATATATTTTATTTATATTTTATTTATATATACATATATATGTCTGGCTACGTGCTGTATATTAAATTTTGTTAGTGCGTGCAATAAGTTAAATATTGCTAGAATTGTGAAAAAACAGAGCCAAGAAAATTGCTGCCAAAGTAAGTTATTTGCCTAGCATTTTGTTTTGGTTCCTTATATATTATCTTTTAGAACTGTAATTAAGCCGCATGCAAAATTTAGATCACTTAAGCAATTTTCCTTTAAATGACAACATATTCTTTGAGGACAAAAATGATTATTATCTGATAAACTTTCCAATAATTTCAGTATTTACTGTAATATTATAATCAAACAAATATAATAAACCAGTTGCATACAGCGAAATGAATTATTATGTACTGATGCAAACCATAGGAATTTTTCTATTGAATCTCGTCATTTAAATGCTTTGTAGAGTATATTTTAAATGGTACATAATTTAACGTATGAATTTTATAAGTATACATAGTGTGTGAAATTAGAAGACAGATGATGTGTTTCCCAAAAAATGCAATTGTTTTATCACAATAAAATTGTTTGGTTGTAACTGTAACTACATTTATATTAATTATTAGCAAAATTATACCATTATTTGCACAAAAAATTGTTATTTTGAAAACCATTATTGTCAAAATAAAAAATAAATTTTTCAAGCAAGATAATTTCATATGAAAAAAAAGATTGATCTAGAGATGTTTCGACAGTAGAAAGAAAGTCAGTTATATAGGTTTATTGGGTTTCTAAAATTATTGCTTTTAAAATAGAAATTATTTAGATTAACAATAGCAGATCCATTAATTCTTTATATTATGATGGATCGTTTTACATTATAAAAGTACAAAATATATTGTATGCAGCTCATAGCAGAGTATTTTATTGTAAAATATGACACTTCGGAATAATAAGAATACCTTTTTTCCATAACTAGTAAATTCGATCTCAGCCTCCCAACCTGTCTAGTGGTTAGCGTAACTGACTCTACGGATGGGTAGGACATGGTTTCGAATCCCAGCTCGGGCATGGATGTACTTTGTCTTTCTCTCTCTGAGTTTCTTGTCCTTTCCTCAGAGGATGGATGAATGTGGCCCGCCCTATTAACGGGTTTGTGGTGGTGTGGCGTGGGCGATGTTATTCGTACCTCCGTGACTTGGTTCACAGGTGCCCATGGGGTAACGATAAAATGAGTAGCATTTTCCGGCCTTGCTGCAGCAAATGGACAAATGTACTTACTTGTTCAAGGATGCCCACCATTAGAAATAAAAAAAAATCGTTCTCATGAAAAACAATTTTTATATTTAGACAACATAAAGAATTGTGTCCTAAGTGACACATATAATATATTTCTCAGATAATATCAGCGTTGCGTATGTAATAAACACAGTTGATTACTTGTGTTTTTTGCCTATAGAATTTTGATGCGTAGAAGATAACTCTTAAAATATCATTTATACAGAATTTTCCCATATTTTTAATGCTTAGTACCGATTGTTTATTATTAGTCTATTTAAGAACTATTTGGAATATGATCTTGTTTAAGAAGTGAATTTTTGAATATATTATTATTCAATCGCAACTGAGTTTGAGAACTAGAAAAATTTGCGATTAGGGTGATTGGAAAAAAAGAAATTAGGAAACTTAAAAATTATCTTAAAAAAATTAGTTCAATTCATTAAATACTTGACTCATTTATTTCTGGGACATTTTATATTATTAAATGGTTGAATCATTTATTTTTATGTCATATTATCCTGGGAATCAATTACTAGAAATCACTTCCGTGATTGATTAAAGAGTAGAGTTATGATTGTTTTTTGCTTAACTTGTTAGATATGCCTTCACAAGCGTGTTGTCTAGCAAAATGTTTGTACCAGTTTTTCCAAATACAGTATATGATATATTTGTTCAAATAAGGTTCGAAAGGTCAGATTACAAGTAAGACGTTAAAAATCCTTTTTAATGAAAATCATGTTTTTCGATGATTTTACTAAATATATGACAAACATCTAATTTTTAAATTTCAATCCATAGAATATTTGGGTAATTTTTGTTAACTGTTAAAAGCCATGAATTAATTTGATATTTTATAACTAAAATGGTATATAAATCACATTTTATCCTACAATTCTAATAATTCTTCCTGAAATTTTGGTGAGAATGTGGATATGCTGATTTGTTAATTAGGTAGTCATTACAAACGATGGCCATACTTTATGAAACAAGTTTAATTATAATGAGTTAAAAATGGAATTTCTTGAAATTGTTAAAATAAGGGAATTTCTAATAACTGTTAAAAATTGGAATTTCTTGAAATTTATAAGTTATTCTTCTTTACTTCTAAATGCTTTTGGGAAAACTTTTAATTAAATTAAAGTCTGAGCAAATTTTTCTCTACAGATGTACTTTATTCATAGAAAATATATGATGGAGATGATATTTTAATTGATTAATCACGTTAATAACTGTACTTACTGGTATCAGTAAATTATTGTAAATAATAACTCTGTAAATCAAAATATTTAAATTATTGTTTAAAATTTCAGTTTCCATTTCCTTGTATTTTAAAATACTCACATACAAATTTTTAACCATTATTATTGCTTGTATGTATCAGAAATAGTTATTACGTTATAAGAAAATTTATATTTGGAAGTGAAAAAGTGAAGAATACTTTTAAGAAACAACCATGCGTGAGAATAAAACAAGCAAAAGAACAAATAGTCATGCATGCAAAGTGGATAAATGGGCTATATTTGTAATCAATTGCTAAGTTATTTTATAGTAGAGTATTTTAAATAAGATGAAAACGAATAAAAATGAACTCATTTTGACTTAAGCCTTAAACATTCCATTTATTGCAATTAATTCTATAATCCTAAAATATCTTTCAATAAGATTTAAAAAGCATTTACTAAAATTCTTTAGGCTTGACAGTATTCAAAATTTCCAATAATATTTAAAGACAGTGATGAATAGTAAATTAAGTTGTGAAATTTTTAAGTCACGCTTTTTCAAAAGAACAACTGAATAACGGAATTTTCAAAGCAGTGAATCTTTCTTGATGTAGCATGATTTCTCATGTACAATCTTATTTTCTTTTTAGCATTAAAAATGTTCATGTCTTCTGTTCTTCATGATCGGTATAATTGATGTTAATTATTGATTTAAGCATTTGCATTATTTCATATTTTGGCACAAATATTTGTATTATTTTATATTTTAGTACTTTATGAGCTATAAAACTTTTCTAATTTCAAATAGCTAAGCATTTAATTGAAAAACGCAATTGTTTAATTGAGCCGAAATACATAAAAAAAGGAAATACGTTTTATTCATGAAATTTTGGAAGCAAAGATGAAAACAGTAATAATATTTGGAAAGTTTAAGATGAAGGTTGTGTTAAAAATTATAGATATTCACAATTCCAAACTCTAATTATAGGTAAACAAAAATAAGTGATTCTATAACGTATTAATACTTCTCATCTACATGAAATTGCAAAATTTCATTATGCTTTCTGTGAGATTATTAATCACAGCAGAATGAAACAATCAGCATCCTGTTGAGCAATTTCTGAATTATAGCATCATTTCCACATATTTTCCAGGGCAACACGTTATTGTTGCCCTGGAAAATATGTGTATGCATAGGGTGTCTAAAAATATCCCAAAATTCGAGGTAGTACGCCGTCAAGTACATATGTCCTATCTTCTTCATTTTTAAATAGTTGTTGATGTTGATAGCATTATGAAGATGTACTTTATTTGCTTTAAAGTAAAATTACGACCAAGGGCAACACTAAGCAATCTTAAAATGGAGTCTAAAACTTTATTTCGATACTACAAATTCCGCACACAAGTCCTATTTACGATAATTATCCCCTGTAGACAGTATACTGTTAATACATACGGTGGTAAGCTTATTTATAGTTCAATTAATACCTAGATCAAATCAGAATTCTTCTGACCCAATAAGTGCGATGTTCTAGAACAGGTTTCAGGTATTTTCCGACTCTTCTACGATTGTAATCGAGATGCTGGGGAGGTCATGATTTTTTTATGAACATAATTTTGTTCGAATTTTTAATTTATTTTATAATTTAGACAAAATGAAAGAAAGCAAGAAAAACTAGATTAATTTGTAATTGAAGGACCTGTTTTAGTACCTAGTACAGCATATCAGACTCAAGAATCTTTCATTTGTCTTTTGGAAACAAAGGAAAAATATTTTGAATATTAAGGCATTGCAAAGCTTTAATCATAGTAGTTCTTATGATTCTGCACAATGTAGGCTTCTTATAATATTGTCCTTTGCAGTTATATAATAATGTCGTAATTCAAGTCTTCAATGCAGGTTGCCTTATGAAAAATTTGAATTATTTCTGCTTTAAAATATAATACTAATGCTTAAAAATATAAAATTGATTTTTATATTAATCTGAATTATATTTTAAAAATGGCTTATGGTCATGGATATAAAGATCAAATCTACATTAAAAATTATTGAAAAATTTTATGAATTTTTAATTACATGAAAAGAAAATATGTGAGATTCATATTTTATATATTTCATATAAAATTATTAAAAGGTTTTCTTTAAAAATGTATTATAAAAAATTTATTGTAAAAATTACACAAAGTGCATTAATTTTCAAGACAGTGATCAATATATATCTTTACTGAAATACTTTTTAAGAATATCCGTTTATCCTTTCAAAATTTCCATTATTTCCAGTTGTATTTATTTATTAATAACTAAAGTGATCATAATAACATTGAAAGCATTGGAGTAGGTTAATATTTCATGTGAACTTCTTTAAGAATATATTTGCAAGACCTTTAATAAATAATTTATTAGTAAATCTAGCTATTTTTATTGATTAACTACGATATGAAAATAGCTGAAAGTTTTATTCTGAATAGAAGGAACATTTATTACAATTCACAAGGAAGAAAAGTGTATTCCTGCCTTCAACATTTGGCATATATGCAGTTGAGTATTTTACCAATAATATATGGACTTAACGATTTGCTCAAGAAAACATAAAATTGTAAAAAAGTTAAGGAATACTAGGCTTATACAGTGCGATGTATGAACCATATAATATATATGATTCGAGGTTCTCGTAATTATTAAAAATAATTTATTTATTTTTATTAAAGGAGTCAGTTATTCGTTCATAAAAATTACAAGAACGTAAAATATCCGTAAATTTAACAGATGACATATTTTAAGCTTGATTTTATTTTCAATTTTTCTCAGGAATTACTTTTTATAAGCTACTAGCCAATAAAAAGGTTTTCATTTCTCTATATTTTTGTTTTTTTATACATATACACCTCCTGATTCTTTGAAGCAAGTTTATCAGTACTCGTCATATATAGACTTGATTTGCTTCTTTAAATGTTCACTGAGGATGACAAGAAAACTTCAAATATTTTTGTGAATATTTCAAACACATTAGAAGCTGTGCTTTCTTGGATATATATATATATTTAATTGACAACGATATGAAAATAGCTTAAAGTTTTATTGAGACTAGAAGAAACGTTCATTACAATTGACAAGGAAGAAAAGCGTATTCCTGCCTTCAACATCTGGCATGTATGCAGTTGAGTACAAAATCGCAAAACAGTAT
>JAPDSC010068257.1:0-11717 GCA_026290005.1 Latrodectus geometricus
TTTTTTTTTGTATTTATGTCTCAAATTATTTTTAAACATCACAACATAGTTAATATTATTTTAAGATTATATAAATTAATTTTATAATTTTTAGCTCTTTACTTTTAAATAATTTGATAAATATTTTCTGATATAAAGTTGCTATATATATTAGTAAATAATAAATTTCTTTTAGTTATTCATCTTGCTGTGAATGTGAAGCAAACTTCCTTTTTTTTCTCTTAAGACTTATTTTATTATGGAAATTGAATTAGCTTTTAAAACACCAAAACACCCCGGAAGCTTAGGTGGTATCGATAGTCTTTATCGTGCAACTAATAAAAAATATTCTAAGCGCAAAATTAAAGATTTTTTGGAAAGTAAATCTTCATATACATTGCACAAACCTGTAAAAAAATCATTCATCAGAAATAGAGTCTTAGTAAGTGGTATGAATAAACAATTCCAAGCTGATTTAGTTGACATGCAATCCTTATCGGAGTATAATAATAATTATAAATACTTATTGACTTGCATTGATATCTTTTCAAAATATGCTTGGGTTATTGCCTTAAAAGATAAAAAAGCTGAATCCATATTGTTCGCTTTTAAAAAAGTATTTTCAGAGAGAATTCCTTGCAAGATTCAAACAGATGAAGGGAAAGAATTTACAAATAAATTGATTCAGAGATATTTAAAAAGAATGAGTATTGGCTTTTTCACTACAAATAATAACACTAAAGCTTCTGTTATAGAACGTTTTAACAGAACATTAAAAACAAAAATGTGGAAGTATTTTACAGAATTTAATACTAAATGCTATATTGATGTAATCAACGACTTAGTGAACAGTTACAATCATACATGGCATCGTAGCATTCAGACAACTCCTGCATCTGTGACGAAAGAAAATGAAAAAGAAATTTGGAAAGTTTTATATGGAAAAAAAATAGCTGTAAATAATAAACCAAAGCTAAAGATTGGAGATAAAGTAAGAATCAGCAGAGAAAAATTTATTTTTGAGAAAGGCTACGAGCAAAACTGGACCACAGAAATATTTACCATTTATGAAATTATCAACAGAAATCCTATCGTGTATAAATTGAAAGATCTTTTAGGAGAAGTTATCAAAGGTACATTTTACGAATATGAACTCCAGAGAGTATCGGATTCTGGCTATTATGCAGTCGAGAAAGTTTTAAAAACGAGGACGAAACATGGAAGAAAGGAATATTATGTCAAGTTCCAAGGTTACCCTGAAAAATTCAACACTTGGGTACATGATGTCCAAATAATATAAAAAGATGTTATCTATTATACGTTTCTCAGTCTAGAGGATGTCTTTTTACGTGACGCTTGTTAGCGATAGTTCTATGAACTTTTTTCCAGAAAATAAAATCTCTCATTTCACTACACAACTCCCCTCTCCAATAACTTTAAATGGGGAATGGGAAATTGGATTAGTTGATCTAATATATCCTCATACTTGGTATAACATACGAAATGATAACAATTTATTTGGTTTTGATTTAGGTGATGGTAAGTTAGTTGGTCGCAGAATACCTCCAGGTTGCTATGAACACGTTCCCGATATTATTAAAGCAATGCACATACCATCACATAAAAATAAACTTGAATTATCCTATAACAGTGTCACTAAAAGAGTTAAAATTAAAACTATGGATAAAGTAAAGGTTGTGCTTCACAAAGGAATTGCACAGTTACTTGGATATGATGCCGATGAATATAGTGGAATCAATGAAAGTCCATATATCGCGGATCCTACTGCTTCATTTCCAGTTTTTTATTTATACAGCGATTTAGTGGAGCCTCAAATTGTTGGGGACATTCTTGCTCCACTTCTGAAAATAGTGAAAGTAGAGGGAAAAGATGGTGAAATTATAAATGCTCATTATACTCGTCCACATTATATTCCAATTATTCGTCAAAATTTTCAGACAATTGAAATTAGTTTAAGGCTCCATAATGGTGAGTTAGTACCATTTGAAAGAGGAAGAGTTATAGTCATAATACATTTTCGAATGAAGCAAATAGTTTAAAATATATTACATTATAGAATATTTTCTCATTTAGTTGTTGCATTTTGAAGAAGATGTATGTCCCATACGAGTGTTGTGTGAAACAAATCGAGGATTATTATTCCAATCAAACAGGAAGTGGATTTCCCTACTATAGAGGACAATCATTACAAAGAGGCTATGGAATTGGAGGTTGGTTTAAAAATTTATTCCGCTCAGCATTACCATTTTTGTCTCGTGGAGCAAAAGTGGTTGGAAAAGAAGTGTTGAAAACTGGTGCTCAAATAGCAAATGATATAATTGAAGGCCAAAATTTCCAAAAGTCTACTGAATTAAGAGCTAAAGTAGCTGGTAAAAATCTAGCGAAAAAAGTAATTCGTAAAGCCAATGATATGCTAGGTCATGGAAAAAGCTATAAAAGAAAACGTAAAATTCAAAAGCCTAACATTTCCCAGAAGACTAAGAGAGTAAAAGGACGTGATATATTCGATCCGTAAAAATGACTTTTCTTTTGAAGAATTCACCTGAATGTACGAAATCAGAATTAAATTTATTTTCTCTACCACCAACTCAAACTGTTATTGAAAAAGGACATTGGGTTCAATTCCATCCAATTGCAAATATTTCAGACAGTGGACCTATTGAATTTCTTATATCTGGAAATGGAGAAGATTATCTAGATTTGTCTCAGACTCAAATATATGTGAAAGCAAAGATTGTTAAAAAAGATGGTAATTCCTTATCTGATGGTGATAAAGTTGGACCTGTAAATCTATTTTTACAATCTCTCTTTTCTCAAGTGGATATCAGTTTAAATGAAAGAATAATTTCTTCAAGTAATAACACGTATGCTTATAGAGCAATCATAGAAACTTTATTAAACCATGGATACGACAGTAAAACTTCTAGCCTGACATCAGAAATTTATTATAAAGATACAGCTGGTCGAATGAATGCACATGATGATGAAAAAGTGTCTGAAAGTAATGAAGGATTTAATAAAAGAGCTGCATTATTTAAAAAAAGCACAACAGTTGATATGGTTGGGAGACTTCACGTTGATTTATTTAATCAAGACAGACTATTACTCAATTTAGTAGATTTAAAAGTGAAATTAATCAGAAGCAAACCTGAATTCTGCTTAATGGGTATTGGTGATTATAAAGTGGTATTTGATCATGTATCGTTATTTGTAAGGAAAGTACGTGTTAATCCCGCTATAATACTTGCTCATGGGAAAGCTTTAGAAAAATCCACTGCAAAGTATCCCATTAACAGAGTTATTTGCAAAGCCTTATCTGTACCAAAATCTAGTTATTCATTCGTCCAAGATAATGTTTTCACCGGACAAATGCCTAAAAGATTGGTATTAGCTTGTGTTGATAACGATGCATTTAATGGAGACTACACGAAAACTCCCTTTGACTTCAAACACTACTTTATGAATTTCCTGGGAGTGTATATAGATGGTCAACCAGTTCCTCATCAGCCTTTAGAATTGGATTTTGAAAATGAAGGATATCTAAGAGCATATCAAAACTTATTTTTAAACAAAAATGGCTTATTTATTTCAAGAGATGATTTTGCAAAAGGATATGCACTATTTTTATTTGACTTGTCTCCTGATCTTTGTGAAGGAGAACATTTTAATCTAATTCGTCATAGCAATTTAAGGATAGAAGCCAAATTTGCAAAACCTTTAAAACAGACCATCTCTTTTATAGTTTTTGCAGAATTCGAATCCTTAATTGAAATCAATAAGTCTAGAAATATATTATTCGACTTTGGTAACTAATGTATGCTTCGCAAATACAACAGATTTTAACTGGAAATAGTTATACATCACGCCATTTCTCTGGAGTGTTTCCAGCAGATCAGCTTCCACCAGTAAAGGACAATATGTCTATAGTTGTTAATACTGATACTCATGATAAGGAAGGTTCTCATTGGCTAGCTATGTTTATACAAAATAAGCGAAAATTGGAATTTTTTGATTCTTTTGGACTTTCACCTTATTATTATGAGCCATATATATCAAATTATGCCAAACAATTTCAAGCAGTGGAATGGAATGAATGCCCCCTTCAAAGTATTACTTCAAATGTATGTGGACAGTATTGTATATTTTTCATTATAAAACGAAGTCAGGGATTTACTCTGAGATATTTGCTGCAAGAAATGTGTAAAACTAAGAAAAATGATTTTCGAATGTATAGCTATTTTAAAAAAAGGTATGGTGTAAATATGGTTTTTAGAAGTTGAATAAAAAATAAATTTCCTACATATGTGTCTTTTCTTAGAAATTTTTTATTACATGTACATTAAAAAATGAAAAACATTTTGCAGAGAATCATCTATCTGTTAACTCAAATGGATCGTTTTTAATGATTTCAAAAATTATTATAATGTAAATAAATATATAAAATGCAGGAATACAAGCATTTTTTTTCAATGTTTAGTTTTATTATTTCTTCAAAAATATATTACAAACTTATCCACGACATTGGTTTGGCATACATTATATGTTTTTTCAAAAATTTATTCTTTACATTCGACATAGAAAAATTATTTTTTAACAGTGCATCGTAGAACATTTGAAATCCTGCAGGTTTCACTTTCCTGTGTCTAATCAAATGAATGATAAGGTCAACAATATTTGTATTTGGTATGACTTCTCCACTAATTACCATCTCCTTTTTAGATGACCAAAATATATTGCTTTGATTATGCTTAAAAAAGTCAATTATAACTTTCACAATAGCTTTACGATTAGGTGGAGCAGCATTCAAAATATCTTTTTCGATGAAGTCCAAGTTGTATCCCTCTGAATCAGAAATTATAGAATCTTCCATACTCAATCGTTCTTCTTCTTTCTTCATGTTGTTCTTTTCGGAAATTGCGTCCGACACATCACTTTTCAATTGATCTGTATTGGGTATTTCCTCTACGTAATCACTGTTTACTGATTGTGAATCAACAAATGACTTCTGCGTAGAGTTTTCTGAATCATATTTTTCATGATTATTTTCAGAGTTTTTTGGAAGAATAAAATTAACATACTTTTGTAATGCCTGTAAATATAAAGTTGCTTTTTCGGAATCGCTCAAATTCTTCCTCTTTAAGACATCATTCATTTTCTTATCTAGTTCTGATAACTTTGATTGAGTGAAGTTTTGAAATCTTTCTTCAGGCAAAAGGATAAATTTTTTAATGTGCTCCATTGAATATATATGATAGAGCTGTTACTGCAGCTGGTAAAATAAAACTTAAAAAACCTTCTCCCTTTTGGAGTAGTATTCTTCTTTTTTTGTACAGTGGGACGGACTTTTCCCCGAGTTGACGAATAACTTTTTTGAAAGGAATAAGTTTATTTTTTTTATTTTTGGGCAGTTTCACATTCCCTCTCAAAACATTAACTATGCATTCACAAACAGATTTAATTTCTGAATTGGAACACTTTTTTAAAAAGTTTCGCTTTTCACTGCTTTTAGTTAACAGCTTCAGAAATTCAGCATGTTTCTTCGCAGACATATTTAACTAAAATGAAGTTTATTTTGGGATCTAAGCTCTTTAATATAATTCCTAAATGTAATAGCTTTTAATAAAGCACAGTGTTTGAAATGCAACGGATGTAATTGACATTTTTCAAAATGTTTAGGTAGTTGCTCAACTTTTGGACAGCCGAAATCTTCCAAATTGTAAATTTTACAATGTAAAATCTTTTCCAAAAAAATCTTTTTTTCTAATCCCTTTACATAAATTTCAGTATGATTTTCTATCAAAGAATGCAGTATGTATTCAAGTTTTTCATATTTAACTTCCCCATACTTCCATGGTATGCGGTGCAAATTGCGCTCCACCCATGAAAAAATAGGAATATATTTCTTTGGGAAATATTTCTTGGGGGGTAGGAAAATGTAGTGACCAGTATTTTTACTTTCTACCGTACAAAAAGCTAATTCTTTTATGATAAAAAAATTGGGTTTCACTACAAACCCCTCAAAATCGATAACAAGAGCCATGTATATTCAACGAAATCAGGAAAGAGAATGTCTATCGTGGTAAGTAGACAACCTGTTTATCACCTGGAAAAATACCACTGCGCAAGCGCAGCCTCTCATCTGTATCAGGTTTTAAATCAATGAATAAATACCCATAGGCTGGAGTTGTAGCATCTTCAAAACTTTTCATGAAATATTTTGGTTTGGATGGATACATTTGTTTAGCAAGACATGCAATTTGCATTTTATCCCGAATATTTTTAAAACAGCACATGTACGAAGAATTTAAAGAAATGTTTCGCATTTCTTTTCCTTTGTGAAACATATTTTGAACAATAAAAATGATAGACAGATTTTTATGGTGACTTCCTCTAGTAAATATATTAGATAGAGTTTTATCATTGCCTAATTCCAACATTAAATCATCAATAACTATTAACGAATCAGTCAGATCATGAATATTGGAGGGTAATCCTTCTACAAATTCTACGCCTGTCATTTCATTGAATGCATTTTGGTATACACCATAACACCAGATGGTTTTGGATGGCTTTGGTTTGATAATATTAGAATTTAAAATTCGCTTAACGAAATAAGTTTTCCCACTGTTTGATGGGCCACAGATTAACAAGGAGAAAGGGTGTTTCAAATATGGAAACTCCATGTCGAATGATGAGATATTTAGATTCATAAAACTTTAAATGATTCCGTTTCCACATCACCCAAGGGGTAGGAATCACGATGCGTTTTTTTTATAGAGGTTCGCCAAGAGCCCTAATCCTCTTTTTTTCACTAATTTTTAATTTAATTAACTTTATTACTTAATTGATCATAATTTTCTTCTTTAATCTTGTTTCACTAGAAATGTCGCAATGTCCATGTGCTAAAGTTGTTATCCCGTCATCAAGAATAAATCTTTTGTCATCATAAGGACACAGAGAAATTTTATTTCCCTGCACGGTTTGGATATTGTGAGATTTGCTCTCAATTCGCTTGAAAACAGCATGATCTCTGTGCTTCAAGAATAAACATTTCTTATAATTTTCTTGTTGAAGTTTTCTTTTAAGGATACATTTCGGTACACCCTTGGCAGTTTTTTTCTCAATTTTCTTGGTCTTTAGTGAATACATTTTTGCTTTTAAGCCAACAAACTCTGTAATTATTTCTCCATTCATTTCATCTTTCATCTTACCTAACACTTTTTTATTTATGTCACTATGTAAATAATGGTCTTTAGGATAGTCTGAAGTATCAAATAAATGGATATTATTCTTCAGATCTTCATATATATTTCCTGTTTCTATCTCGTAACACAAGGAATCCGTGTCCGTAAAAAGCAACAAAGCCTTGTTTCCATATTTTTCTTTAATAAAATTGTAGTGAAAATCAAACATTAATATTTTCGAAATGTCTAAAATACTAAAACCGATATATATTGGTCTATTCAGTAAAAGTGAAGTGATTTTTCTTTCTACTGCTACTAAGTCATTTTCAAAACACTTAAAAGCATGAAATGATGGAGAAGCTACTAATTTTTTTGCTTTTTTTTCCGTTTGTACCAAATCTATTTTCGTTCGGTTTCTTAAATTTTCCATAGTTTTTCCGAAAACGGAATTATTTAATAATTTAAAAAGATCTTTTTCAAAATTACTCTTTGCAATTTTTCTTTGCTCAGTATTAAATTCAATATATTTCTTCATCCATGGACTTTGCTTGAATTTTAAAATTCTGTGAATTCTAATTACTTTCAATCCAAGAGCAACATAAAGTTTTAGGTTTCGATAATGAATTACGTAATTTTTTTTAGACATTAAATTTGGAACTAATTTTTCCACTTTGGGAGTCTTCATATTAAATAATTTAGCCAGGTTTTTTGAATAGTCCGATGTTACTATTTTATGCATATCCATTTTCTCGGGTGCTAATGGATAGCAATTGTGCAGATCGTGGAGCTCAGAAGGGTACTCCAAATCCACTTCTAATATGTAACCTATTTCTGATTCATCTGATATGCTTAGAAAATCAATACTAGTTGGCTCGATCCATTCAAAATTTCCAGTCGGTAAGTACTGCGACATCGCCCAACCGTACAGATTATTCGCATCCAAATAAAGAATATATTTATTTGGTTTCTCTGGGTCATAATCATTTGAATCAAGAAAAGGATTGTTTGCTTTACTGTATCGATGACTTATCATTGCAATACCACCTCTGATTCCTCTTTCTACAAACAGATGCATGTCTGGATCTGTTAAAAGTTCTAATTTTACACCAGTCATTTTAAGACATGCTTGCCATGCTAACCCTGGTGCTGTAAATGAATGGCAAGGGTCTAAGTTATAGAAACTTTGACAAACATTTCTAAAATTTTGAAATACGTCTGCTAGTATAAAAACATCACTTAAAATATAGAGGTTATGATAGTCGCCTAGGGTTTTTAAATTAAATATTTCCCATAGTTTTTTTACTCTTTCATATTCTTCTTCTGATAAGTCTTCTTCACTTAAACTATTGTGAAAACATTCTTTCGGTGGTAGGGTCGTTTCTTTAAATTTCTCAAAAGAATTAAAATATTCGTAAGGGTAACAACCTTTTTTTTAGTAAAAGTTCTGCATTCTCACCAAAGTAGGAAGTAGAAAGAGAAAAGTTGTTTTGGGGTAAAGCTTCGGCAAGTTTTTCTAGAGAAGCATTTAAAAATTGTAGGGAATCTAAAAATCTTAGATTATTTATTGAAAAGGATATGTATTTTTCAGAATTGGTTGGGATGCATTTAATAGATTTATCCTTAAATTTCCCAACCGACTTCATTATTAAATGACTATCATAACCTCGAAGATTATGAAATATTACTGGGATAAACTTTTCAGTTTTAAATTTTAAGTTACATTGATTATGTGCTGCACCCCTGTACTCACCAGTCATATGATCGTGATCACGGACCTTATCATTTTTAAGAGCTTTCTCACATATATGACATATTTCAGCTTTCGCGAAATTATTCTCATCTTGTTTTGACATTATAATTGGAGTATTTTTCGTGATAATTTTCGTTAATGTTTCTTCAAGCTGGAATACGTCTGTTAAAAATAATTCAACAGCTTTTTCACCCCGATAAATTTTTGGTGGCTGAAATAATTTTCCTTTTGAGTCCACAACGACATATGCATATCCACATGGTACATGAGAAGAAATTGATGTGGAGAAAGATTTCTTCTCCTCTGGCATGCAAGTATGAATTTCTGGGAGAATACATTCGAAGTCTGCATATATAGTATATGGGACAGGAAGCTGATGATGAAAATTCTGAAATTGTAAAAATTTATTTTCCTCTGTAGGCATTTTTATTTTTTGTGGACCATTTGGTTCACATACTTCAACATGAGCATCAAGCGTATCTTTCTGGGCAAAACGGTGCAAGCAATAATTGCAGTAAAATGATTCATGTTGGTGATTTGATAAATCCCCAAGCAAACGACTCATATTTTTAATCAGACAATAATGGTTTTGATCATTATCAGAAATTAAAATAAGATTGACATGTTTATCAAATTTTGCTGTAGTTATTCGAAGGGGGAAAACTTCTTTTTCCCAACCGAAAACATTTACTGAAATTTTATTATTTTTTTCAAATTGGGTGATTTTATTTATTGGTACAGGAAAAGTGATACCCTCAACATTTAATTCTCCTTCATATTGTTCATAATGTGTAATCCGCTCAGCATGATTTTCTGCGGGGTGAAGAGAAGCTAAAATGCTCCATAAAAAACACTTTTGATCGTTATTTTTTATATTAATTACAGCATTTTTTTTAGCAATGGAGGGTGGTAATGGTAAATAAGAATTTCCTACAAGTGGTTCATAAATGCATGTCCTTAATTCAAGAAATTGAATTTTATCAAGTACCCAACCACTGCCACGTTCCATAAACTCTTCAAAAGAGGAATATATTTTTGAAAATGCCTCATTGATAAAGGAGGTTACTTCATCACCTTCTAAAGTTTTTACACATTTTGAACGAAAGAAAGATATGCACATTTCATCCTCTTCTCCAATTTTATTCCTCATAAATTTAATTTTCGCATTGGTATACCATTTGATACCATGGTGAGAACGAGCTTCGTTTTTAATAACACTCTCAGTTTCTACTTCTGCATTTAGTAAAAAAACTTTTAGGTCTTTCTCATTTGCAGGAGTAGGATAAATGATGTGCTCTTGAAATGTATTTAAAATTCTTTTTCCATATTTTACATTAGTGGATTACGCAGAGGTCGATGGTACTGATGTAGTTGAAGCAGGATTGTTTGTTGAAATTAAGGTGCGTTGAATTTTCTGTCGTTGGCCTTCACTAGAATTAATCTTTCTTTTTAAATTGGTACATATAAGACCCTTTTGATGACGTTTAAGAGCATCAGATCGTGAAAAACGTTTTCCACAGTTATCGCAAATATTATTATTATCACTATTGCTTTCATGCTTAGACATTTTATGCCGTTTTAAATTTCTTAAGCATGTAAATTCTGCAGCGCATATTGAGCATTTAAACATCCCTTCATCTTCTCGAAATGTTGAATCAAAATTTATATCAGCGAAATCCATTAATGTTTTAATTTGGGTGTTCAATGGAAATTCTGTATTATTTAAGAATTCTTCATCGGAATCCATTATTAAAATAAAAAATAAACGATCTTCTTTTTAATTGGTTGCAATTGAGTTCAATTTTTATAAGAAAGTAAAATGCAGTTTCATAAAGTACTTAGAATTAAATATCACGCTACTATAACCTTTCTGCTAAATAAAAGCACTCATTAAATCAGCTTGGTTGACACTAATTCACTGTTCATTATGAAAATGATTTCATTTTTTAAAAAAGAAATCCTATAATACGTGATTTTTGACAACGAGTTACACACTTCACAAAATAAAGGGGAATTTCTTAGAGTCACTTCCACTTATTAAATCAAGTAATGTAAATGAAATGTTATCATGCAATATTAAATAAAATGCCACATACCATAAGTCAACAGAAGCTGATGAAGAATCAAAATGCACAAATTTAAACTAAGAATAAATTTAATTCTTAAAGAAAAATTTCTTTCTTAGCAGAACGAAATGGTAAACGGTATGTATCCAAAAGAGAAATGGCAAATGCGAATTATAAAACTCAAACATGCTTAAGAACTATTTTTTTTAACGAACTGACTATTGGTTAAAAGTTATGACATCACTTTCTTTGAGTCATTCCATAGGCTGTAAAGAAATAACGTAACACTCTGCATGCGGAAGGATTAAGGAGTGAAAGAGCTGCCTATAGGCATTGGGGGAATTTGACCCCAAAGCCCATAGGCAACTATAGATATAAATAGTAATATTCCCAAACAAGCAGAGAAAGGAGTGGCCGAACATAAAATTTGATTCTGCAAGGTACATCCTGATCATACAAGATTAAACATATATTTGAGCGGTTGCCACTAGCTAAAATAAAATCAACATTGCCACTCAAATAATAGTAACTTCAAAATTATTACAAGTAGGAGTTAGACAACTCAACATTTTGGAATATGCAACTCAACTTGAAGAAGGAGCAGTACAACCCAACTCGATTTCAACCCCCTTTACCATCCCCTCTCCACTACTCCTCTCTCTGCACCACTCCCCTCCCCTCTACTCCACTACCTTCTCCACCGCTCCCCTCCACTCC
>JAPDSC010068267.1:0-17572 GCA_026290005.1 Latrodectus geometricus
AAATCATTTGAAGGGTTTCTACATATAGTAAGGGGTATAAGTAGCTAGCATATTTTCATAGGAATTAATAGAAGCTAAAGTTCAGCATCACTTTTTCTAAAATATCGGATATCTAAAATATCTTAAACTTATCTAGAAATCTGTAACTTACCATTTATCTCACGTTTTGCCAAAATATTAAAATAACATTTTATCTTTGTTGATGATATATCTAGAATAAAAAAAAGAAACTTAAAATATTAAATATCCATTTTTATTCCTTTTCCAAAGTTTTGAAATTAAAAAGCCTATTTCTTTTTAACATGACTTTTTCAAATAAATCCATCATAAACATAATTTGTGTGTGTGTTTTCATTTTTGTTAAATCATTAATTTGAACATCATTTTATATATTATATAATCACTTTAGATTATGGTAAACATAAAACTATGTTGTATGTAAAGAGAACTCTTTATTCATATGTTTTCTGTAAAATCAATTAATTGATATGATTGATATTAATAGAAGAAATATATCAATTTAAGTGTCAAATCCTGTATTACTTTAACCCACAAAATTATCAATATGAATTTTACTAATTAATTATAAATTTTTGTTTATTGATATCAATATTATTTAGATCTGTGCTATAATGTTCACAATGATGTTAAAAATATCAAGCAAGCAACTTTAAAATTGGAGAAGGGAAAATTTAAAAAAAAAAAATAGAATCCCTTATGTAAGCACGTCATGTACGTAAAATTTACATGCGAGGCATATTAAGGTATACACATTATTAGCGTTTTTAATACATTTATAGGAAGAAATTAGTCATACTAGCACATGTCAGGAATGTAAAAATGAGATATTACCAAGTTTTTCTCAGGATCCAGTGATGCATTATTAAAATATTATAAACTATGTTAACAATAAATAACAACATTTATATTATAAATATTGTTATAATAAACTATAAATAACAATATTTAAATGGCTATACTCGGTTACTTGGTTTGAATCTTGGAATAACTTCTGTTCATTCGTCTTAAAGGATTCAATAATTGTTTTTATAACTGCATTTTTTAAACTGTTTATTTACCCAAAAATATTTAGAGGATTAATAACTATTTTTGTGACACAGATAGTTTTGTACACTTTAGCAAAGATTTTATGTTTCTTTTTAAATTAGGGGAAAACTTTTTTCCTTGCCCATTGGTTTTTTCAATAATGCGAAATTTTTTTTCTACTCGAATATAATTCAAGATTTTTCAGTTAATGTTTGTCTGAAGAGTATGCAAATTATTGTAAAATGCTTAAAAAAGTATAGATTATTCCAGGGATAAAGTATTATTTGTAAGCAGAAGAAAATGACTTTAAAACCAAGATACATATATATTTCTTTACAGTTTTATTTTAATTAAATATCTTAAAAAAATTGTAAAATATGTGACTTTAGAAAGATTTTAGCTGTCTCGTATATAACAATGAAAGCATTTTAAAAAAATAATTTAAGATATAGATAAGCAATATGTAACAAATTTGCTATTTTATATGTAATTGCCGAATGTCATAGAAATGGCGAAACCTTAAGAAGCATATTTAGTGGATTTCTGTGTTTAAGAAATGGAAAGAGTGTAATAAATGGTGGAATGCTCTTTGACTTGGTAGACTCTCGAAACTTAGAGACAGAAACCAGTGAGCATTGACCAAAGAAAGTCTATCAAGCCTTACCAAATCAAGTTCCAATAAGCACTAAGGATTTTTGAATAAATAGATACCATCAGCAAGGAAGCACATTTGTTTGGTTTCCTTGGTCTTACTTAAACCAGAAGACTTTAATTACAAAATCCAATCATGATGCTCTGTTGAGGTGGGGCAAGACACGTCAAAATTGGACCGTAGATATGTGGAAACAGGCTCTCTTGAAAAATGAATGTAAATTCCACCTCTGTCAGTCGGATGGCTGAGTCTGAGTTTTGCCTATGCTTGCAGAACACCGTAGAGAATGCATTGTTCCAACGGTAAAGTTGGACAGAATTATGATCTGGATATTTCTTGTTATATGGACCTAGACCCTTGATTCCATTTTATTTTATACTCAAGTCTAACTCCTTTTCTAACACTCAAGATTGTAATGTGCTTCCCATGCAGTGATAGTTATATAGATAAGATCATTGTATCTTCCAGGTCGATAATTTCACTTGTCATGTTGCGATATCCATTACATAATGTTATGCTGACAATGGTGTGAATCGATTGTACTGGCTTGCGAAGAATCTGGAGTTAAATTCTTAATAAAAATGATAGCTGTTTTAATAAAAAAAACTTACATTTCTTCTCCAAGCCAAATGAAAGAAAATACCAATATCCGTCATCAAAGAACTTGTGGAAGTATGTCTCAGAGGGACATGGATATAATTGCTTCACGAAGTGGCTCTACTAACTGTTTGAAAATGAATAACATGTTCATCTTTTATCAGGGGAGTCAAAATATTTATTGGTGCATAGAGTATAAATATTACTGTGAGTACTATACACTTTAAAACAGTTAGCTTATATGTCTTACACATTTTTCACAAAAGTTATTAATTCACCATTTATTTTGAACAACTTTTAATATTTGATTTTATACATAACTAATCAGGTTTTTGAACACAAGTTGATTAACTTTTTGTCCCTTATATACCTGATAATTACTTTTAATTCGGATACAGAGTTAAAATGATGGTTAATTGTGCATGCTTGTCTTTGTGCATGATTGACTTTTTTTTAGATTTCTATACAAATTTATTTTGGATTACGTATTTGCTAGTATATAAACTCCGATTATTTCTTTTTTAAATCAATTTTATTTTATATAAACACAAAGAAAGGAACACATTTTTGCTTAAATTCTCTTCTAAAAGTAAATTAACAGATATAATAAGATATTCAAAAAAAATCGATTGCAATTAGAATAGATTTTTCCAAGGATTTAAAATAGATCATATTTACAAACATTAGCAAAAACTCTACACATCCTCACGAAATAACTTTTCATTTGCCTATTGAAGAAAATTCCAGGTTAAAATTTTAAGTGATATTTGTAGTAAATAATAATATCACTGTTAGAGTTTACCATATAATTTTTTTCATAGGACTTTAATATTAATTTTTTTTCATTGAAAAAATTTTATATTGTAGGCATTAACAATAATATCATTAGTATTAAATACAAATATCCTTTGTAAAAGTAACCTGGAAATTTATTTATATATTCACTGTTAAGAGTTGTACGCATAACGTAATTCAAAATAAGTGTGAAATACTTTAAACTTATCTTTAGTGTTGTTATATTTATAGTTAATAAAGAAATGAAATAAAAAATCATGCTCTTTAATTATAAATTTTTACCATTAAAAGAAGTCAATTAAAGTTATATAAAATATGCATTTGAATAAAGTTTTCCCCACAAAATTGCAAACCCCTTATTTATTAAACTTTCAACGTATTTTTGTATATTACATAAAATATCAATTAAAATTATTGAAATCAAGTCTAAGTAGTTAAGAATATACAAAACAAAATTAGTCTGTAAGTTTCCAGAAGTGCTATTGACAGAAATGTCACTACTTTTTGTAATTTATAAGCCGAAATGTTCTTGTGTGTAATTTTCTACTTATCTGTAATAATTTGCGAATTAGTTAGAAAATATTTTTTATTTTTATTGTGAAAGATGTACAAATATAAATTCTGTTAAAGTTTAGATGAATGGAGGTTCTAGATTTATAACATTTAAGTAAATTACTTTACTGTAATATTTTTCACATTTTATTTACATTTTTCTCCGAAAGAAATATTTTCTGATACAAATTTTGATACATTTTAATTCAATAGGTTCCTAAAAATATTTATAAAATGCAATTACATATTCCTAGCATACTATTTGTTTGATATAAATGACATTAAATGGATTTTTTTTGTAATCAACTTTATCGAAATTTAAGAAACTAAACTAAAGATAATATTAAACCTGTATTTAACTAAGTGAATAATGAGTTTATAAATTATCCTTTATTTTTTTAACTTAACATTTTTCAACCCAAATTGCATATGTATAAAGGAAACATTTATTATTTTTTTTTTTGGTAAATAAGTTTGTAATCGTTAATATTCCTTTTTTCACATTCTTCACAAATTTAAGAGTTGTAAATCAGAGCTATTAAGTTTTCTTCTTTAGTTTTGGAAACAAATATATAATTATGGAAATGAATGACTCTTAAAATAGTTCAAATCCTGCCAGGAGATTTCTACAATATAAGAACCATTCCAATTTTTAAGAATCCTTTAGGAAATGTCTTAAGCAATCTTTAAAATTTCAAAAAGATGACAAATAAAAAAGCATAAAATATAGCCTTCATTATTTCACTGTGCATTCATTATGTAATGAATCTAGTTTAATCATTTAAAATTTTTTTACTACTTTTCTTTGGAGTAAAAAAAACACAAAGTATTTATCACATGAAAATATACATACTTACCCAGCTGGCGCTTTATAAAGAAGCAAAATGGTACTAGAAATAAAAAATAAATTTTAAATATGTATTAAATGCTAATTGTGTTAAGATGGAGTTTTTGTATAAGATTAGCAAAATATAACATCCATATCCTAAGTGACTAGTTACAATTAAAATACACATCAAAGTGAGGCTGAAAAAATCTTTAAATGTATTTTTGAGAAAAGATAAAATACTATGCATTTAAATGTAGGTAAGTATATCTGATTTATTAATGAAAGTTGTATTTCTGATAAGGTTTTGTATGAGAAGTCACTAGACGAATGTGATCTAAAGTCAATGAGATGTTTAGTGAGCTGTGATGAGACTTTAAAAATGCTTATAATATATGAGTACATATATAATTTATTAAATATATAGTCACAGTTAATACTTGAATAAAAAGATTATTTTATTAAATGTTAGAAAAATTTAGAGGTATGACGCTAGTTTATCACCATACTGATAATATATGTTAATGCAGTAAGCTGAATAAAGGATCATATATATGAGGGCTTTTATGAAAATTCAAAAGGTAATATTAGAAAATCAATTTGTTTATTATATTGTATTAATGAGAAGATAAATGTTGATATATATATATATTTAATTATTATGAGTTCTATAAAAACTAAAATATTCAAAAATTTTGCTTTTGCGGGATAATGGGATATTTCTCTCTAATTAAATTTATAAATATCGTATGAATTATATGCTTCAAAAAGCCAAAATATATTTATGCATTTCATTGTAAATACATCTTTAATTTTCTTCTAATAATATTTAATCTTGAATCATTTTTTTATTATTACTTAATATTTTTATTTCATTTTATGAATTTAAACATTTGAAATGTAAATCACTTCAAAAGAAATTACAATTAATAACCAAACGCTCCAGTTATATGACTTGCTATTCCTAAAATTTAAAAAAAATAATAATGCTGAGCTGACAAAACAAGGTGTTAAAAAACTGAATGGATAATAATTAATATTTGTTAAACTTTTCGCTTAACAATCAAATTTGCATGTCAAAGATTATTTTCCTTTGAATTCCGGAACTTATTGAACAGAATCTTTGAGATAGCATAGGCACACAAATATAATATAAAAAAAAGTAATTTGTTTTGCTGTTGATGCAGTTGTTCCGCAACAGGAACAAAAGGGCGTAATTCGATTGGAGAAAGATTCGGTTAACAGCACATTTTATCCGTCACAGTGACATTAATTGGGTAATAATCTGTTCCTTTGTTTTTCTGTGTATAAGATTCTACTTTTTCCTCCTTATATTCATTTTATCTTTACAGAGACCAAACGTGAGATTAATACAAAAGTCTATTGATCTTTTTAATCAAAGATATCAATTGAATTTCAAACAGAACTTTTCTCTAAAAATAATCATTTCATACGATTTCAATAGGCATAGTGAGAAATATTATTAAAAAAAAATTATATCAATTGAATTACTCAAAATTATAGTTTTGCATGGACATTTACTTTTAACTTTTTATACTTTATTTTATTAATTGTACTCTGATTAAAAAAGTATAAAATATTTATAAGTTTTTTTTAAATGCATCAATATTTTACATTCATGATAATATATGTGTTTCATAAACCTTGGTTTTCTTTAAAGTTTCTTTTTTATTGCAACAAATGTAACACAGTAGCAGTGTTTTCATGTGCATACTTTATAAATTATTTTAAGACCAAAATTTCTGACAAACCAAATAAAAACGATTTTTCGTTGTTAACAACAAGAATAAGTTTATTTCCAATAGAATTACCAAGTAAATGTTTTAAATACACTTCTTTGATGGATAAAAATTAATGTAATAAACAATTCGGCAAGAGATGCTATTGATTCAAAAGTTTGAACTTTACATTCTAGAGAAAAAATTTGGAAATTACCATGAACTTTATTAAAAATATTTATTTTATCTTTCAGTAAATGATATAATTTAAGTTAAATATTGACAACATTTATAAATGAAATATTAATGGCTCGCATATTTTTCATAACCATATCGTTGATGACATATTATACGATAATTTTTTTTATAAAGTATTTATGGTAGTAAAATGAGAGCTTCATCCACTTAGACAATAAAAAATTTATTTCACAAAACATGCATCTCTTTCCAAGAAATACTTTTGATTATTATGTATTTAATGACTTCTTAATTTTCTGAATAAAGAAACTGTAATGATACAAGATCTTTAGCTTCTTGAACCTAAATTTAATCATATAACGAACATGACATTTATTTTGAAAAATATTAAGATAATTTCAAGACGTTAAACTATAATTTTTGAATAAAATGTCAGTATAATATGTTCATAATATTTCAAAATGTGTAATAAGTTCATAGTATTTTAAAATTTATAATATATTCACATGTTCATAATATACCTCTTAAACTGTGACATATTTTCTAAACTTTATTTTTATTTTAAATTCAGAAATGTGTTTTTATATAATTTCTTAACTTAACCTCGTTTTGAGACTGATGGAAAATTCTTTAGATGGAGAATATTTGAAGAATAACATTTTATGTGAAGTCGATTTTCCCTAAATATTCATAGAAAATTATGAAACTTTTTATCTTAGTAAAGAAGAATTATGGTTTTATAATATATGTATTAGTTCTTAAATTTCATTTTTTATAGATGTTTAAATTTTTTTCTATAATATACTTTAGTTCGCATTATAATAATGTATTTATACATAATAAAATAATTTTTACATTGCCCATGATAAATAAGGAGTTATACATTTTTATAAGATGTCATCCATTCTAGAGTAATAAGATTAAATGAGATAATATTTAACATCTAATATCTGCTATTTATTTCATTGATTTTGTTATATTTTTCTTAAGGTAATGTGCACATTAAAAATGTAACGAAGGAATGTTGATGTTCTTAATTGTTATGTAAGATATAATATAATTATTGATGTTATCAAAATAAAAATGTCTCTTAGGCACCAGATATTATACCATGCAACTGTTTACCAAAATCAACATTTCCTTTGACTACTTTTCTTGTATTTCTAATCCTTAATAACGTTTTTTAGGGTCAGATTTTTTTCTTTTCTTTTTACATTTTTTACTGGAGCTACACATGTTTTAATACTAAATTGTTAATTTATTGACACTATAAAATTATTCATAACTTTGATAATCAGTATTTTCTCATTTTAATTTTTCAAGAAATATTACCCCAATTTTTGTAATATTTAAAGACATTTGTTACGGTATTTTAATTTAATATCTCTTCAATAATCAAAATTACATTATTTTAAATTTTTATCATTAATTATGAATTGTACTCTTTTTTGAAAATCATTTGAGAGGATAAACATGAATTTTAAAAAATTCTTAAGAAGCGCGTTTTGTAATATTCAAAATATTAACCAGTTTTAAAAATAAATTTTTAAAATAATACTTTTTTAACATTCTTAAACTAAAATTATATAAATATTATAATTATTATTAATTTTATATGAGTTATATTTTAAAAAATTTATATTAATATTTACTTAATTCTTACCCTCTGAAAAATTTTATTGGTTTCATAATATAATTTATAAAAAAATATCTGAACGTTATCACATATTTATGTATTAAATATTAATACAAAGAAAAAAAACATTAACATCATTTTTCGTTTTATAATTTATTAAGGAACTATCTAGTTGTTAAAATGCTACTATAGATTGTGTTTTTAAATACTATTCTTATTAATAAAATCGTTATTGTCTTATTGCTACCAGTTACATGATTTCTTATTACTGTCAATTATGTTGTAAAGAATGTACAATAAATTTTCAAACAGATCCATCAATGAACTTAAATTTTACTGCTAATCAATTAGAATGCATTTTGTTATATGGTGTCTAAAGTAAAATATTTATTTACATATGTTAGCGTGGGATTGCCACATTGTGCGACGGGCATATTTGAAAAGATAATTTATTTGACATAATATATAAGAAATTATTAAATTGGAAATTTTTCCACGTTACACTGAGTAAATTATTATTTAGTTATTATTAGAACCCTCATAATTTTGAAATTGTCATTTTTGCTTTTTTTTCAATCACAACTATATTTTTCATTTACTGTAAAAACATTGTCCTAAAAGTTTCTTTTACTAATTAATTATTTTTTTATCCTGATTTATAAATATAAATTTAATTTTACTAAACAATTCATCTTAGTAAAAGTTATATCTAGATGCGTTTTAATTTATTTGCTTTCTATTTTATACATCTTTTGATTGTCTTAATATTTAAATTTAAAACATATTGTACAAAAATTCTAAAAAATTTAAATATTTATGAGCATTATTACATTTATTATTTTAAAGTAAAGTATCGATTATTTTCATAACAAAAATTGGTAATATCTTTCAAATGCATTTTCTGAAATACAAATATACTGAATACTAATTTCAAAATATTGCATTTTCAAATTGAAAATATGATATGAGTCCCATGCTTTATTGAAAAATAAATCACATTTCATTTGCAAATCCTTTAAATCCAAAATTGAAACTGTGAGAATACGTAATTGTCTTACGACTGAATTGAAATCTCTCAATATTAATTGAAAATATTCCGAAATAGTGATACACCACGATATAAAATAGCATGCCAAAATGTAAAGTTAATTGGAAACTGCGTTTTTTATTAGAAATAATAGATATTTTGTAGAATTATTCAACTTCAGTTGATGCATTAATGCATTTCTATTATTAATTTGAAATAAACATATGTAATAAATTTATTTATGTTTCATTAATTACATACAGTAACTTTTAAAATTCATAAATATACCAAAACTTTTATCCAATCTTTTAATCAGTTTAAATTTCAACAATATATTTTATAACGTGTGAGTTTATATTTTCAAGAAAAATACACCAATTGTATGATGAATTCAATAAAGAATTTGATTATTTAGTTCTATTTCACTTTAAATCCTTTTATTTTATATTTATAAAATATTACTATGTTGACATTATTTTATTTCGATTTACATCCAATGTATAATAAAAAGAAAAACTCATTATTGTAATTTTGTATAGTTAATAATATGAAACATGATATTAAATTTACTGACAAATATATTTAAAATATTTTATTTATTTCAATTCAATCATTGAAGAATATCTGTTCTTTTACTTAAAATTAAATATTTCATTCATAAAATTAAATTTTCACGCGTTATTTTTAATATATAAATTCCTTATATGATTAGATAATGCATAAGCAAATTTGGAAATAATAAGAATGTACAACCAGATGTCACAATCATGAATCAAAATTTCATTAAAATTGAAAACAATTTGAGGAATAATACAATTATTCTAGACAGTATTCAAAAGTTTTTTACGCTTTTCAAAAGTTCGAAGTGTCTTAAGCAGTTTAATTGCCACACACAAATCTTAATTTAACTAGTAACAAATCAGTTCTGATTTAAAACTGTCATTTAAATCTTAAGTTTCTAGATATTTATTGATTCCGGGAAATTTTAAAATAATCTTAAGTAAGTGAATGTTTGAGGATTTATTCAAACGAACTGTATTATATGTATATGCAGTTATACTAGAATATTTATATACAGAAAGAGTTCACTTTCTACTTTGTTATCATATGACCACAAGATATTATAAGACATATGAAGAATTCCAGGAACATTTTAATGATTTTTAAAGTTAGTTAAACAACTACTAACTATCTATCTTTAAATTAGTGTTATAATAAATTATTTTATATGTATTTTATACAATAAGAGAAAGTATTAAAAAAGTTTAATGTTAACATTATAATAATTTGATCTATTTGTTATTACAACAATGAATTGCTTTGGAAAATGATAGATAAAAATTAAATATTTTAACAATTAGTAGTAATTAAAAATGCATTCAAATACTTTTTATTTGAAAATATCATTATTTAATAATATTCGATTATGCTTTCTTATAATGACATTGTATGACTATTTCGAATTCCCTCAATAAGATTAACATATTATTGCAAATCTTCTTAGATTTTAAGTCTCATTTTAAAATTTTCCATTATATTTGCGATTTTTTTTGTTTGAAAATTCAAGAAATAAAATATTTAATTTTATTTATTTTAGTTTATCACGAAATAAAATTTTTTACTATTTAAAACTGAACTAAGTATTTTAAATGCTATTTTTTTTATTTTAAGCATCCTTACTATTTCCAGTACAAAAATGTTTTCTTTACATAAATTTTTCCCGATAAGAATAAATTTGTTATTTTTTATTTTGTAATAAATGATCAATGAAACCTAAAAGATATGATGAACTAAATTAAAATACTTCGATTTCAATCAATTTATTAGTTATTAATTAGATATTATCAAATGGAAGGTTTAAGTATATAGAATAATGATTATTTTAGAAAAATGACCTTATTTGCTAAACAAACTTAAGAGTAAAATAATGCGAATGACATAACTGTTTTAGATTATAACTATAATATTAATAATATAGCAAATGTATGTTATAATGTCATAAATATTTTTGACTTAAAATATTTGCCATTTTGGCAATAAAGTTTGTATTTTTCATAAATAAAAATTGAATAATTAAATTATAATATATGTTTCTTTATAATTTTGTTAGAATTAAATGTATTGATAAAAATCTGTGATTAAGATAATTTGCAAATAGGGTATTTAATATAAAATGTTGAAATTACTATTCTTGCTTAAATTGAAAAATATTAAATACTTTCTAATTTTATAAATCAGAGGTTTTATTTTTATTTATTTATTTTTATTTATTTATTTATTTATTTATTTTTTTATTTATTTTTTTTTTTTTTGCAGAAGTGTAGAGTACATATTTAATCATTTAATAGATCATAGGCTTAGCTATTGAAATTCTTACAATAGTTTTTAAAAAAGTTATACAATGAGTTAATAAATTAAGTTTGTATTTTGTAAAATAGGGCACTAATAAGTATCTAAAAGATTTGCAATCATATAATAAATCCTTCTCATTTCACTGGCTCAAACAATTAAGGATAAATCACAGAAATAGCGATAACTCTCCCAAAAATAAGTCAATCTGTATAGAATTTGAGTATGTTGGTAAGTAAAAACAGCTGAATAACATTACTTTGTGAAACAGCTGAACAACATTACACTGCTGTCGGATTATGTCATTTGCAAGGACCATAAAAATGAATGTCTCAGAGCAAGACGTTAATTCTCGCTGCGAGTCTGAGATAAAAAATTTGGTATAGGGAAATTATAACAATGACTACCAGACATCAATTGTCCAAACAATTTCAATGGTGAATTATTGGGATACTAGACGCAGGAAAAAGTCAGATAGAAGTGGCTATACGGCAGAATGTGAGTCCTCCTGAGACTAAACTTTTGCAACAATTTCGAACCACTGTTTCAGCATCCTGAAAGTTCAGTCAAGGAATGTCACGAGTTACCTCGAGTGCCGATGACCGATATTTGTCTTTTTGCACACGAAGGAATAGATTCGCAACTCCAGCTGAACTCAAATAATGACTCGCTGCAAGCTCCGTATTGTTAGTATCCATATTAATCTGAATCGAAAGTATCACATGCGTCTTTATGTGAGGAGGTCATTTGTGTCCGGATCACGTCACGCCATTTGTGGGAACGTTTTTCAGTGGGCAAGTTGTCCACGAGAACTGGTTGTATTCTTTACTAATGATTTTAGGCTTATCCTCGAAAGCGACAGTAGACACCTTTACCTTCGGAGAGAACGTAGAGCTCATTTTCCACCATCAAACATTCTTGAGAAAAATACATTCGGATCAGGTAGTGTTTGTGTTTCAGTTGGTATATCTTTGGTAAGACTCATAGACATTCAAATATTTTCTCATCGCAATGTTTATTTTTACACCTATAGAAATGACATCCTGGAGCCTTATGAGTGTCCTTATACCGGAGCAATACGTGATGCTTTCATGCTACAGCATTATAATGCGAGATTAAACAAGGATTACATCGTGGATGCTTATCTAGAGTAAGAAAAAATTAGAAGCAGACTGTGGGCAGCTTGATCACCGAAACTTAACCTAATCTAGATTATTGCAACACTCTAGGACCTGCTCTAAATCCTTTTTCTAGAACCCTAAAAAACGCTTTTAACTGCTTTGGAAGACCAATGGATTGCACTTCCTACACAATAAATAGACCGAATAATTGACATCATCACAAATCACTGCATATGTATTGCTTCCCAGAAAGATAACAACAGATATTAAAGCTTCTTTTCCTAGACCAAACATAACCCGTTACCGCCTATTGATCTATTTATAGATCACCTCCCACTCAAAACTCTCAGTGAAAACGATTTATTTTAATCATTTCATATTGACATTTACTTGGTTCCTTACACATGTGGCTGCACCTCCAAATGAGGTTTGAAACATTCTTTCCCAGAGTTGGCTAACAGCTAACATCTGATGTTCACCCTTTTGAAGCTTCAAAGTGAAGTTTTCAATTTTGTATCCAACAGAAGAAAATTAAAAATAAGTAATACTTTTTTTGTGTGTTTTACACTTTCAATACCTCTTTAATTATTCTTGCTTATTTATATTAGAAAAATAACTGTTTTTATTATTAAAATGTAAGTTTAAACACTCTGATCTATAAATAGATCGCTGGGCGTTAGTGGTAGCTAATGCCATTTTCCCCCATTTCATTTCTTTCAAAATATCTCAGCGTAAAGTGTTTCACACCACCGAAGAAGTGTTAGAATATATTTTTTCTTAGGAAATAGAGTCTGATATAACTGCTTTACCGTCTGATGTGGAATAGTCAACTCTTGAAACTCCAAAAGAACCACTTGTGGGTGGTAAAAAAAAATGTTGCAACCGATAGAGCTAGGAAAAGCTCTATGTTACAACCAGTAACTGATCCTAACAGCCACATCGTCTTTGCAATTTTTTCCAATTCTTATGATCTGCTAGTCTTGTTAAAAACACAAGAATTCAAAGCCACGTGCACAATTAGAAACAATAGAACAAATTCTTGCCCTTTAATGCCTGATAAAATATTAGAAAGAAAAAACCATGATTCTTATGACTACTGTTTCGAGGAAAAGTAAGAAATAACTATAGTTAAATGGAAAGATGACAAGTGTGAAAACAGTGACAAATTTTGCTAACATAGAGAATTTAATCCAAGTTTCAAGGCATCCAAAAGAACTGAAAGAAAAATCCAAAATTTTGCAACCTAATAATATTCACCAGTATAACAAAAATATGGTTGGTTATTTGGGTTTTATGGCGCAAGGTCCAAAAAGAACAAGCTGCGCTAAAAATATGGGTGGAGTCGACCAGCATGACTGGCTCTTAGAAAAACACACAATTGAGATCCGTGGAAAAAATTGTTATGGTCAATCTTTACGAGAGGTATCGACACGGCTATCATAAATATGTATATTCTGTTCAATTTATCAAATTGTGAAAAGAAAAGTATAAAAGACATCCGATTATATATCACTATTACGTACCTCAAACGGGGAACAAATTCTAAGAAAGGCATTAAACACCTCTGATAATTTCATCAAGATCAAACGTAAGAAAATATGTCCGTTTAGATAGAAATGTTATAGGAAAAAGACAAAAGCAACAAAGATGCCAGTTTCAAAACTGTAAGAGTAGACCTCTTACGTTTTCTACAAAATGCAACGTAACTCTGTATGAAATGTTTTCCATTATATCACTCTTACTTTTTACAAATTAAGAGTATAAAATTTCAATTAAATAAGTACAGATCAATGAAATAATATTTTCCCTTTTAAATCTCATTAGTTGTTTATAAATTCACAAAAGTTTCACTTTTCCCCCTAAATTTGTAATTTTTTAATTATAAAATCACAGGAAACATACTATCACAAGCTCCCAGTGATCTATTTATAGATCAACCGTTATTTCAGCTGCTAATTACAGAAAATGGATACAACTTCATAATTACTCTATTTATGATATATGAAATGTAATTTAAAAATATTTTTCAAAAATTTTGATTTTAAAATAATTTGGGCGTTAACGAATTAACTTCCCATTTGCTTATTTGTAGATATGCTAATTTTTATAACACTATCGTTGTTTGGTTATTTTTATGCTATTTTCTATCTTCCTAATTGTTGTAAATTGTATAATTTTCATTAAATTCCACCCATCACTTGTTGCTTTATCATCATTTCTGTGATTTTCCCTTAATTTGTGATAACTTGTATAGAATCCTTGCAAAAATAATATGAGATTAATTATGGCATCGAGTCTAATTGTGACTAAATATATTTTCCTTAATTTATTTACAGTTTTGTATTTTTTTCCTTAAGTTATGATAATCAGTGTACGTGTATGAAATTAACAAATTGTCATATTACGTGCCACGTATGGTAATATATATCCTCATTGCAATTATGTTCAAGAAAATAAATAAATAGTTGTATGCATAGAAGTAACCATATTACATTTCCAACTGCCTGTTTGTACCAAAAGTTTCAAATCTATACTCTTTATTTCGTTCATTTTAAAGTAATTTTGTTATCTTTATGATACATATTTACATTATCAAATGTTATTTCCTGAATCAGTAAAACTTGGCAAATAAATATCTAAACTATGAATTTTTTTGGTTGAAAAATGATTGCAGATATTAATGCTTAGATGCTTAATTTAGTTTAACATGTAATGCTAAAATTATTCTATTTACAAGTATTATCAAAAAAGATGACTATTTTTTTCTTTGTGAAACAGATGAAGCAAACCAAAATAGAACACAATATCTGATATGGGAACATTCCTCTCTAACCTTAATATTTCGAAATGTTTGCGTCTTCGAAAGATTTTCATGAGTTAGTGTGACAATAATTTATCCTTATAATTAAATTAACAAACTTTTAGTCAATCTTATTATTTTTATATGGTTTTTAATTTCTTAGACAGTTTTTATTTATAGATACATAAATGAATATATATATATATATATATAATTCATAAATATTGTCATTGATTTAGTTAAATTTAGGTACATTTGCAATCATATGGCGAAATATTAAAGTTAAGTTAACCACTAAATTCTTATTTTGCAATACTTAAGTTCGTGGGCGAAACATTCTCATGATTGGTTATTTATATTACATAGAACCCACATTAATTTATAGGCTACATATCTTTATATTAAGATAGGGTCCTAGATTATGGTATTTTCCAATACAATTACTGTTTGTAAAGTAACTATTTCACAGAATTATAATTATTCATTTAAGTATAACTTGATATGCTAAAGATTTCATAAAAATATTATATTAAATGATATTTTCAATGCATTTTACCACATTCTCTTTAAGGAACATTTGTCTGTCATTTTCACAAAATTTAGAGAATATAGTTTAAATGTTATTAGAGGTACGAAGAGAGATTTGATGCTTCTCTCTTCAATAATTGTAAATAAAAGAGAAGGATTACTTCTTTTACACACTTTTTAAACTTATATTTGCACCAAATATATTTAATTCAAATATAATTTTTTACATCAATTTATCTTATACTTTCTATAGTAGTACCACGTTCCATCAGTTATGAAAATAGCATTAAAGCACCTTCTTAGATAAAATACGTAAAATTCAGCATCCCATCTAAATGCATTTCAAAAATTTTTACAAATGTTGTTCTAAATGATCAAGTATTTCTTCAATACATGGTTAAGTACTTATATATTCATACTTTACGCAAATTAGTTAAAACAATACAATAAGCAGTAACACTTATAAAAAAATTGCTTTCATTAAAAACTAGTTTATAAGAAACCAATCACTTTCGGAAGATGAACGAATTATGTGCCTTGGATATTTGAAACCATATTTCACACATTTCTTGAAATATATTTTCATAATTCAGTTTCATGTTAGAAAGTATGCTTCCTTTTCTACATTCTAAAAATATCATAGAAGCTTTTATTGAAATAAAACTTATGATTTAGCAGTCTCGAAGATGTAGCAAACCCTATTCAGACTTGAATATTGAGCAGTGTTTTCATTTTAACACCGTAAACCTCTTGTATTTTAATTTTTTTATTTTAAGATTTTCACCAATTTTTTTCATGTCTCTGTTCTCTACATTGTCGACACTGCGACTTTTCCAATTTTGTTTCCTACTTTGTAAAATTGATTTTTAAAAATTTAGTATTGTCAATTTAATAGAAATGAGAAATAAGA
Organism: Latrodectus geometricus; assembly: GCA_026290005.1. Taxonomy (NCBI): domain Eukaryota; kingdom Metazoa; phylum Arthropoda; class Arachnida; order Araneae; family Theridiidae; genus Latrodectus; species Latrodectus geometricus. Next base: position 16,778 of record JAPDSC010068267.1, read on the forward strand.
ATCTTATAAGAGAATAAAAAAAGTTTTCAGTTGGGAAGCAAATTGGGTAATTAAATTTATTTATGAAGAAAAAACAGCTAGTGAAGAAATCAAATGTAAATTTTGCTGCTATTACTCTTTGAATTTTTGTAAGAGTGGTGTGGGAAAAAGTATTTATACAATCATTACTACAAAATTTTATTGATATATGTCTTGTTAAGTCAGTAATCCAATAGTTTATTTATTTAAAAAATACATGCTAATACCTTGAAATATATGATATTATTCGATGCTGTAAATTATAACTCAGCTTTACCACTTTAATTGCTAACATTTTTGAAACGTAGAAACAATCAATTTACTCCATTATATTACACGATTTTAAGGAATACTTTTTTCAGTAGTTACATGCAATTCTTCAGTAGTTACATGCAATTAATTTATAATTAGAAGGACGTTAAATATTAAAATTATTGGATGAATCTTCTTTATAATTTCATTTCAAAAAATAATTAATGTAATTTTAAATCCACACAAATAAATGGTAAAAAATTTATGCATTTATGATCTATAAAAATGTATATTTGCATGTAAGAATAGAAGTACGAGAAATATAAAAATGTTAATAGGTTAATATTTTAAAATTAAAATCTCATCACTCCCAACGAAATTTTTAAAAATATGTAAGCTTACCAGAAATATTTTGCATTTAAACAATTAGTGCTTAAATGTTGTCTCAACAATCTATATGTAAAACACACACACATGCATATATATATATATATATATATATATATATATATATATATATATATA
>JAPDSC010068270.1:0-35886 GCA_026290005.1 Latrodectus geometricus
GGGTAGATAACCATTCACACTCCATTCATACAAGGAAAGGAATGAGAAGGAGAGAGAGATAGACAAAGTACATCCATGCCCGAACACGGATTCGAATCTAGGTTTTCCTATCCGCAGTCAGGCAAAACTGGTCTATATGATACGGTGTTAAAGTTGATGCAAAATGAATTTCAGCAATGATCTATTGTAGATCGTACAGAACGAATTCAATGATGACGTCATAGGAATCAATGTTAACACAGATCTCTCTCTCTCTCTGATAAAGCTATTAAAATAAATAACTCTATAGAACAATCGTAAGCATCCTTAAGATGAATATCAGTTTAAAATATACTTGTATTAGGTTATCAGTGATATTAAAGAGCTATAATAATGCTCAAATTCATATTTTCAGTTATGTTTATTTTATTTTGGTGGAATCTTGATCACCTTTGTACATATTATTATTGTACTGTACCTGTATTTATTATTTTACTTTGGTCGATCACCTGATGTCCTTAGCATCTCTTATCGATGATATTTATAAAAAAATGGACATTAGAGTCTGTATACACATAAATCTTCTGCAAATGAGACCTAATTTAAGAGTTACAAAACTATTTCTCCCTCTGTTTAGGACAGCAGATCTGAGTAAAATTTAGGGATGAAACCATAAGGACAGTGTGGGACAGATAAAAACAATGGTACAATACTAATCCATTATCTACATCATAATGCCATCAAAAGTGTAAGAACCTTGATAAAAACACTGGGAAGAATTTAATGTTTGCCAGATTTTCTCCGAAAATCAAAGCATGTCATTCAAAAAATTCTAGAGAACGCGGTTCTCATTGATTCAGGTCTCGTTACATGCGCTGTCCATGAAAGCCTTCAAGGTTATTTTTTATAACGAAGTATTTCTGTAATATTATGCTTCGTTTTTTCGGTCTTTTGATCCTAAATTCTGGTTGACGATATTTGTTCCAATTAATAAAATAGAAATGAAATTAGCGAATGCACTTGGCGACCTTGTCAGGAATATTGCAAGCCAACAACCAAAACGTTTCATGCTGGTTACGCTACGAATGGTGATCTCAGAAGACGGTTTTAAGCAATGTACCTAAATTAAGAAGCTACATTCTTCTGTAAATTTTCGCATTCCTACATGATCACCGCGGAGGCAATTGGGCATTCATTCTCGTTATCAGAGGGTGTCCTACTCAACCGAAGATCCGTCGTATTCGCTAATGGGCAACTGGAGTATAAAATATCTCTGTTGGTGGCAGGATAAGTCTAGAAATTTTTCACTTGTTTTCTCTTTCTAAATAACGAGGATTCATACACTTTCGGGTGTGCCATCATGGCACACCCACTGGATGTTCCATTGTATATATATATATATATTATTCTTATTTGGATTTAATATAAAACTTATTCTCCAGAGAATGCATATTTTTGAAAATTGAACAGAGTGATTCAGCAGATTTTTTTTAGGAGAGTTTTCTTTTTTTAAGTTCGTCCAACGAAATTAATTGATGAATGCATTCTAACTATTCATTTAAAAATTGTAAATGTCATGTCCTATAATGTTTTACCTCTAAATTACTCTACAGAAGCACAGAAAAATTATCCCAAAAAATCAAAAGCCACTATACAAGAAAATTTGGATTCCTTTGACACAAAAAAGAACGGGTGTGTCACTTTTGCACAAACATTTAATTTCATTATAAATATTTCGATGAAATTCTTTCATCCCTTCTATTGCAATTATATTAAATGTGGTTTATATATATATAAATGGTTCTTAGATATACCTTAAGGTGTATATTTTTCAATGGGCTGCGGTGAACCGGGTGCTTAAGGCTCTCGGAAAGTAGAGAGTTCAAATCCCTACCCAACCGAAGCTCCATCGTGTTCACTAGTGACGGCTTGGAAATGTTAAACAATGCAATGTCCTCCATGTAAATAATACATGTGGGTGTGGCAGGCCAAGTCTGAGGGTGTACTACTTCTCAATTACGACGACCCCCCCCCTTTTCTGGGCCACGAGGGCGTACCCAATAGGCGCCCATTATATAAGGTGCAATCACTTCCACTCCTTGTCGCACTGAAGGATGGAAATCCTAATATATCCCGGCGTTGTAGATTGAAGAACAGTTTGAATACTAAAACTTTAAACGTTTCAATGAAGATTTTCATTCATTTAATTAATTTGTTTAAGCAGTGTTATAATGATTCTTCTCTTATAGCTTTAAATAAAAATTTCACTTTGATTTTTGAAATTTTTTACCAATTACTTTGATTATGTAACTTTTATCATTTGCACTTCGTGTCATCTGGAGGACACACACAAAATCACTTTCTTGACGTCATTCGTGATATTTCAATACAAAAATTTTTTTAAGAAACCAGGAGCGAACTTTTCATTGTTCGTGAGAATTTTCTGATAAGCATTTCGTTAAAGTGATTTCACGGACACATCTCTCTTGATGATGCGGAAATCCGTGATATTCCACAAAACATCTAATCATCCATGTTTTAAAGCACTTAAAATTTTTTTCCAACAATAACTGCAAGGTATATGTTTCGAAACAAATAACAATGTTTTAAGTTACTCAGAATACGAGATTCTGATATGCCTCCCTCCATATTCCACACAACTGTTCTCTTTGTAACTTCAAATATTTGTAGAAAAATTCCATTTATATGGTATTTTGAGAAAACACTTAACACATTGACTGCTTATCACGCGCTAGCACGTGGCAAGGCGATATTGCTGAAGAGCAAATCACGCGCCAGCGCGTGATGTGTGGTAATGTCTTAGTAGCCAGTCACGCGCTGTCACGGAATCCACTTTTGATTGTTCATTCTCTAGTTTATCTGGCAATGCTTGTAGGGTATTTCTGCTGGTATTGGCATGGAGATATGATTAGAAACTATCTGTAGATATTTAATTTACAGATATAAAATAATATTTCATTAATAATTTTAAATCACATTTCCAATTATTAGTATGTTGGCTTCTGGGTACAATCTACTTCGATGTCAAGGCATTAACTATCAACTCCATCTCTAGAGACTGGCAGTCAATGTGTTAAAATATACACAAAAACTGGTTTTTGCTTTCAAAAAGTTTGAACATTACGTACTTCATTATAACTTCGACTTTCACTTCCTTACTTAAATATTTTTTATTACTAACATAAAACAATTTCCTTCCTTTTTTTATAAGCATATAAAAATATTAAATGAACATATATAGGATCAGTGTATTCTTTTAAGTATTATTTAGGTAAAAAGGAATAATACCAAAAACTTTCTTACACAATTCGTATATTTTTCAAGAAATGAAATGCTCTAACTTTCCTGGGAAAGAAAAAACTATCCTTCCTACGGAAATATTTTTTTTTTAACATTTGTCTTTTTTAGTGTGTTTGCTTCTCCAAAACTAGTAATCAATCTCACACTGTTGCGAAATAAGAGCTTCAACAAAACAAACATACGCAGAGCTATATATATATATATATATATATATATATATATATATATATATATATATATATATATATATATATATATATAAATACAAATGTTTAGAATACTTCAGATAAAATAGTTTGGTAAACTATATTTCTTATTTTATTTAATGGGACAGAAAATATCTACGCTATTCAATTTTGATACACCTCCAAACAAATTAAAGAATTGCTAAACGAATTATTCAATAAAATCGTTTTAATGATGTGTCCCTTTGTACATTATAATTATGTCATATACATAGTAATAGAATCATCTGCAAGAAAGATTAATATTTTACTGATCAAAGAATCCTGATTTAACGAAATTTTCGTTATAACGATAATAAAGAGGTGGTCTAAAACAAATAATACATGAAATAATGTTAAACTATGTCACTTATGTCATTATCAAAGCGACATTCACAATTTCATGTCATTATTTTCAACTCTTTCTTTAAATATTAAAGGAAGAAATTAAAGAAAAGAATTATTCGTTCTCGAAATCTAATCGTACTAATTAAAAAAAACTTGCTTTCTTAAGTTCGTTTATGCTCTGAAATACAGAATGCATCGAAGAACTGTTTAAGCATTCTTTTTGAAAAACAATTTTAAGGAGGTTTTAATCCTTTTGCAGACAGAGGTAAATATTTTACTCCCATACAATTGATTTTCTTCCAGCAGATTTATTTACCAACGCCCACTATCGGAAGTTTCTCTTAGGACTAGCTTCCAATTTTCTTTCATTGAAAGACGATTACACCTGAAAAATTGTATCGTTGAAAATCCTCTAGATCAAAGAGCTTTAGCAAAGGTATCGTAATCGACTTCTTATTGACAGATAAAAGAAAATTGTTTTAAAAAAGTGAATAATCACTTTATTTTTTAATCAACTTGTAAAGCCTTCCTTCGGATCCTGAAGATTCCAAAAATGATGGTAATAGAGAAGAGGATTTCCAAAATGTAGATAATTTATAATAATAATTTACATGAAATAAATATATAGATGCATAAAATATTTTCTTTCAGATTTCATAAACACATTTGAAGGTTTCATTAATATACCATTGAAGGCGATTTGTTTTCTTACCCCTAAATGATGAATCTGATTCAGAGGAAGATTTTCAAAATGCAGTTAAATTTTTGTATGAATAAAATTGAACAATAAAATATTAAGTTTCATATTTTAAAGGAATATTCAATTTTAATGTAGGATTCTTTTAAGGAATATTGTTTCCAGACTGCAAGAACAAAAAAATAATGTACCGAATCACATATCAGAAGATGAAGAAAAGAAAATACTATGGCCAACAACGCAGCAGCCTGAAGAGATATCAAACTTTGACTCTCATGGCCGAATATTTCAATCGACACTACTATAGTTAAAGAATGAAATGAAACAAATTTATTGGCATATCAAAAAATTAAAGAAAACTGGATGCAGAACTTCAGGCTTTTTTGGTTATCAATAAACTACCTGCTGTAATAAATATAAATAAAACTTATGTGGTCTTCTGATTTTTTTCCTTAATAATCAAGAAATCTCATCATCTATGCCAGCAAAGGAGTTACAAGATATCATTTCAAATATCCACATAAGCAATAATCAAAAGGTTGTTTTTCAGAACAAGATAAAACCTGATAAATTACATCAACTGCAGCTTGATCTCCAATGTAGAAAGCAAATTTCGAGAACTTACCAATATAATTGATTGATAAAATAAGGGTAAAATTCAAAGAAAGGTGCGCAAGGAAATTGTATATCCCAAGGAAGTCTCTAAAAAGAGGATACAAGATTTAGGCTTAAAGGCATCAAATGACTATCTCTATCAATTTAAGATTTACACTAGGAAACAGATAATGATTCCATTTTTGAAGTAATTCTGTAATATAGAATTATAACTAATTTAACTAAAAAATTTACACACTGCTCATCTTTTTTGAATAGTTTTTTTCATTTTAGTTGCAGAGATGGAAACATTGTTCTCAAAAAAGATAAATGCCATTGGTACAGTCAGAACTGACAAAAATTCTTAATTATGAAGAAAAAGTTACAAAAAATATTGACTTACTAATGTTGTCATATACAAACTGCTGTACTGGTGCAGAACATTAAAGAGATCGTTTTCTTCTTTCATCTGTACATAATCTAAATAAGAAATTTCAGGCAGAAGGATGGTTACAAAAATAAGCGAGTAACTAATTTTAAAGTAATCGATGATTGTGTGGAATCCGTGGGGTGGGTAGATAGATTTAATCACTTGAACTACTTAAAAGTAGAAAATCAAAGGGACAGTAGAATCGATCAACAATATTTTAAAATTATTAATTATTTAAAAGTAATATTTTAGAGATTATATTATAATATTTATTTCATAGCTTTAGGTCAAATATTACAAAAAAAGGCATTTAAATAATTTGATAAACTAAATTGGTGTGCTTTTTCATTACACAATATTTATAAAATTCATTCACGTTTTTCCAGATTTTTTTTTTTTTTTTTTATATATTAATGACAGTTGTAAAGTCAAAAAATGTAAATATGCAGATAAATATAGGTTTAGAGAATGCAATAAATTGTTAATATAAATTAAACAAAGCATAGTTACATTTCAAAAACTGGAAATATATTTATTTCTAATTTTCAAGATACATTTTAGAAAACATTTATGTTCATACATAATTTATGAAACATACAAAAAGTGCAATACTGAAAATGGAAAAGAATGCATCACTTTAATATACATATCATTCATTTAATTACAATAAATAAAATATCAATATGAAATACAAGTAACAAAATTGAAAAGAATTAAGACATTAATTGAGCAATTAATTAGAACAGAATTATCTAAATTAAAAAATTATTAATTTATTTATTCAACATAAAAACATCCATTAAATTAAGTAAAATTAATGATAATTTTGTCTTTCCATAAAATAAGTCCAATGAAAGATTAGGTAATGCTTTAGCAAATAAAATTAAAAATATTTAACTCTTCATAAAACATTAAAAAATTAGATTAAAAAAAAAAAAAAAAAAAATGGCCTTAATATGGATCTTCAGCACATTCTAAATTTTTAAATTTCATATTGAATTCTTCATTCTTTTGTTCCAGCTCTTGGATTCTTTTGCAATGTTTTATTTTATGCTATTATTTGGTAAAAAAAAAAAAAAAAAAAAAAAAAAAAAAAATTACTAAAACAATTTACATTTTCTTTTTTTAACTATTTAATGAGAGCTCATTTCATAAAAAAATTGAAAATAAAATTTTATACAAACATAGTTTATATTTCAAAACTTTAGTAAGATATTTTAATTTAGTTATTTGAGTTAACTTTTTCTTACAGTAAAGAAATCAATAAAATTGTTTCGCAATATAAAATTTTTTATTAATCATCAGAAAAACATATCAATAAACTACAAAGTGAAGCAGAATGAAATAAAATATTATTTGAATTGTTTTTGTATTTGATATGCCCTAAAATATTGTCATTCTGGAATATTATTGAAATAACAAAACTGGAATGTTTTAAAAACTGTGTCAAAAATTTATTAAAATTACACTATTCATATAAAAATTTTACACATATTAATATATTGTTTGCCTCTTCCTTAATGATCATTTTTTGCACATGAAGGCAAACTATGGGTAAGAACTCAATAATTATATGTTTCTCAAGATTTCCTAGGCAAATAGAAATGGTGTCTATTAGTTAATAATAATATAATTAAGCAAAATAAATCTTCTAACATTTTAGTCATTAATAAATTCAGCATATACATGTGTTACAAATTCTTTAAATGTAGGTTATTCGTTTCACGTAATTTTATAGAAATATAGAATATGACCAGCATACTTAATTATGACAACAATTTTTTTCTAATAATAAAGTACATATTATTAACTTTTGATCTAAAATTAATAACACAACAAATTTTGAAGTTGTTAACTTTTATCAAAAAATATACAAATGTAAGAAACTACTTCAATAAAATTCAAATTTTGTGAATATTCAAATTGATACATAAAAAAAGTTAACATCTTTGTAAATCATACCTTTGAACATTAGCTGCAAGTAGATAAAAATTAAAATATATTTTTGATTAATATTAAATACTTTCACATTATCATGGATGTTAATTAATAACATATTCAATAAAATGATGAATTTGAAAAACTAAATTATTTGATTGCTTAACTTTTTTGGAAATTAATCATCCTTGCCATAATTAAAGATTACATAAAAAAATATTGTGGAAAATTTTTAAACCGTTAAAGTGCTCCCATTCTCAATGGGTTCGATTATCAATATATATTTGTGAAATATGAAACAATTTCGAAAGCTCCATACAAAACATTCCATGAAAGCTATGCAGCCCTTGTGCTTTACATTTGACAAGCTTAGATAATCTCTAAGCTTAGATATCTAGAGTTTCGAAGCATTTTGACGCTGAAACTATAATAATTTGAATCAAATTAAAAAATAGAACTTAATTTGAATTTTGCTATTATTTAGTTAAGACTTTTTTAAAATCAAAGAAAGTGTATCAATCATACTGACTTAAGAAGCATAATTTTGTTAATATATATGTAAGATTTACTGCATTATAATGTACTAGTCACACTAGTACTATTAATAAATTTGGTGACATGCTTCAAAAATTCTTCTGGATAATCTTGATGAATTAAGTGTCCAGCTCCTTCCACAGGCACCTTGATAGCTTTAGGAAAATGCTTGTTTATATTTTCATCACTTAATCTGTAAGAGAAAAGGAATATAAAGCAATCATTTTATATAAAATCACACTTGTGAAAGCAAACATTTTAGAAAATATAATGATCTTCTCTCTCTGCCATTCTCTTATACATACTTCATAATTACTTAATGTATTGATAAACTGTTGTAAAAGAAATGAATCAAGTAACAGCCTAATGTAGAATTTTACTTTCAAAATGTGAAAACCCTGACAGTAATAACATTTACAATATCAAAAATAGCTCACAATATTTTTATAATAAGCACAGAATAAAATAAATAGAATTATTCAAATATATTTCTTTCATCAAATATGACATAAATAAACTGTGAAGAGTAAGAAGTGTGAAGAGAAAAAGTATTACAAATAAACATAATAATTATTTTATTAATTTATCATAATTCTTACAATTTCATAAAATGGCAAAAGAAATTTGATTATATTTATTATTTATTTTAAAAATTTATTATTTTAAAAGCTTACTTTTTTTATTTTTTTTATGTTTCAATTTTAGAAAGTTATTAGAAATCCAATGATCAGCAAAATTTGAAACTAAATTAATCAGATGTGTTTTTTCCCACAAAAAAAGAACACACAAGAAGAAATTTCTATAGCAATTAGGGAAACTATAAGAGACAGTTTTTATTTCTTTGCATAAAATTTTTGTATGTAGTTATAAATTGACCCATATAGTTCTTTATTACAATCATTCTATACAAGATTAACATTAAAATAAAAATTGTATTATGATTACTTTGTAAATGTTATCTGTTTTATGGTTGTTGTTTTTTTATATGAAGATAAAAATTTTATAACAACAATTTTATAAACCTTGTACACTCAAATTATTCATTTTATGTTTTGATTAAAGCAGTAGGCATTTCCTTTCTTCCTTTCAAGTGTAATCTTCTAAAACCTCCAGTGCAGTGAAGACACTTTAGTTTGCAGTTATACAAGAAAATTACCTAATAATAAAGAAAATGTCTCGTTTTGAAATTTCAATGTCATTTCTCGTTTATTCCTGCTCAGTTAGTATTCATTAAATATATCTTGAGGTATCCTCATAATTAAAATCCAATGATTTATATTAATATTAATGTAATTAAATACTTTAAACACAAGGTTATAAATATAAATGTATATTTTATTTCAAATGATTTCAGCAAATAATTACATAAACTGATTTATTCAGATTATAAGCAATACCTGATAATGTAAACTCTTTTAACAATTTCTTCATTCTCAAAAGCAGAAAACATACAAAAATGAAATTTAAAGCTTTTAATTTTTAGTGTAGTACTGAACTATTAAATTGTTACATTTTTCAGATATAAATAAATAATAGTTTCACTATTTGCCCAGTAGATTATAAGTCTAATTTCATTTTGTCTATTAATCTGTTATGTTATTATTAGTATAAATTTACAAATTTTTTTTCTTTTATCCATAAAAAACAAAACTGAAATATTCATTTTAAATATAATGGAAAAGGTTAAATTATACGTTTTTTCTTTAGAAAAATAAATGCAGACAGTTTTTAATTATTGTAAGTTTAGATTTGTTACAAAAATCTAAAATTAGATGAATTATTCACTAAATATTTTTCATTTTCTAGAACATAAGTATACAAAATTCAGACAACTACTTTTAAGTTTAAAATAAATTATAAATGTGTTATAATAAAGCCATTAAAACATTAAAAAAATTATTAATGGGAATAAAATATATAACAATTTACGACTTCCTAACAAAATAGAGAAAATGCATGATCTTTTAAGAAAATTCCTTTTCTATCAAAATAATTAAACACATTAAATGTGAAATAACCTTGTTAATAGTTACAGAAGGACAACAGAAATTATAGTTCATCATTTTAACTTTATGTTATAATAGCTTTAAATACCATTTTCTTCTATAATTTGAATACAGGTGAAACTTAATTGAAATCAAATTTTGATTTTGTATTAATTTGTTATTTATTTTCATAAAAACTTTAAACATTTAAGAAATTCAAGATATTGGATAGATGTTTCAAAGATACATTACTGTTACCATTTCAAATTATTTTTAAGATTGATTTTTAATTTCCCACTTGAAATAATATTCCACTAAAAAATTGCAAGGATCATTAAAAACAATCTATTAAAAAAATCAATTTGTTTCTATATCATTAATTGCAATATATGTCAACTAATTTATTCATCCATTATTATGGCAATTAATAATTTATTATTATGGCATATTTTCAAACGATTACTATTTTTCTGATTTACTTATTATGATTGATAACCATTCACACACTTGTGTTAATACATCATTATCAAAATATTTTATGAAATAAGTTCAAGGCTCGCTTTAAACTTCTGAAATATAAACAGATGAAAATAAATGAATGTTAAATTTGAAAATGATTAGTGAGATGATTTTTTATTGGATAAGTTTGCATAGAATAAATTTGTGATCGAAGAAATAATGGATGACATAATATCACACTGATGATTTTAAATTAAATCTAGAATAATACATTCAGTATTTACAGTTAACATTTGGAAATGAAAACATCCATCTTACGTTACAGTATTCAATGGTTTACGGAATTTCACAGATTTCCCAAGTCTCTTTAAAATAAAAACATAGAAGAAGGCTGTCATTCACTGCAATACTGGATAATGTATTTGCCAGGCAGAAAATTTTAACTGATGATAATCGTAATACTTACTAAATGATAGAGAGAACTTAATATTGGATCCACAGGTCAAAGAAGAAATTATTCAGTAAACTACTAGAATTATTTTGCATGTGAAATATGCAATTGCTGGTTGTATTCTTTTTAACTAAATGAAAGTGTCAGAATCAGTAAAGAACCCATAAATTATTTGAAGATGGTGGCTCTTGCCTTATTTTTAAAATCATATTTGTGTGGTGATGAAATGTCTATACCAATTTTTGATGTTCCAACAAGTCAGAAAGTATAACATAAAACAGAAATAAGTAAGGTATGGCCATTTTCTTTATAAATGAAAGATTGATCAAAGCCATTAAGATAGAAAACAGTCTCAGTTAATTAGTATATTACTAAATGTTTTTCAGAAAACCTTCAAAAAACGAATGTGTGCGGTGGACTTGTTTTTATTATAACAATGCATTTTATTAATCAATAAATAAAGATAATTAATATTATTTTATTTCTGGAACAAAAATACATCAAAGTGATTGAACCTTTCCCATAACCACACATAGCTACACATTTTTCACCTGATCTGCCTATGTGTAACTTTTGGCAACTTTTTGGTTAAAAAAAAAAAAAAAAAAAAAAAAAAAAATTATGTGATATTAGTTTTAATTCAAAGATGAAATTAGTGATTTTTCAAATGTATTTTTTTTTTATCCATTTCAAGGAATGAATAGTTTGAAGGATTTAAACTTCAGAAAATATAAATACAGAAATGGATTATTGTGAAGGATATTGATGACTCATAAAATTTTATAAGAATAAATTTAAAAACATAGGTATATAAAAAAGCTCTAATATAATTTACAAATTTTATAACTTTTTTTTAAGACATTTTCTTATAATTTCATTAAAGAAATAACTATATTAAAACTACTGTTGAAATAATCTAATGTTCATTAGTTTACATAAAAAAGATTTTGCGGTTCCTTTGACTAGCAAAGCTTATTAATATGTACTAAATATTAAATTTTAAGAAACACCATTAATTTGACTGTGGCCTAGTGGTACCTTCAGAGCTAAAGATCTCACGTTCAATTCCAGTAACTATTGAGCTTTTGCTTTCTAAATGCATGCCATTTGGGGTTTTTCTCTCTTACTACAAGTTAATTCAACCCACTATCTATAAAACAGTCTTCCAGGAAGACAATTTATACAGTAAATATTAAAATGCCTTAAAACAACTTGTGGCCATTATGTAGGATTAAAATACATAAAAACTTATGACAGAAACAAATTTTCTTGAAATTATTCACTGGAAAATAATTGAAAAAAATCCTTTAAAAATATTTTTTAAATTAAATTGACACTTTTCAAAATGATAAACTTTCATTCCAATAAAGAGCAATTTTACTCAAATTATTTAAAGAAAAGAAAATTATTAATATTAATTTATTTCTTAATGACTGCTTATACATTTTTCTACATTGATAGATATCTTTCAAAATTAAATATATTAGGTTTTATATATATATATAAAAAAAATACAGTAACATAAAGAATATAAAACAAAACAATATTAATAAAATTTTAAAACATTTTTGGCATAAGACATTTTTTATTTTACCATCAGTTATATATAAATCAATGGCTTGATGTAAATCAATGGTTTTGATTTGAAAAATTCCAATATGAACTTACACATCAAAAAATGACTGAGTTCCATATAAGAAAAGTGCTTCTCCATCATAAAAACCGCTTATTGGCTGGTTATTTTCCTCAGAATGGAGCATTTTTTCAAGAACATCTAAGTTAGCCTGCCACTGAAATGAGTTGTCTACTTGTTTGATGGGCAAAGTGTCTGGATCAAAAATTGTGGATTGTTTCCCTTCGCCAACAGCCTGTTATATACAAAGATCTAATTTACAAACTTAAATTGTATTTCAGAAATTAAAATTATGTAATATGTTGCAAATAAAAAAGTTATAATAAAATAATTCAACATATTATACTATGCATACAATATAATTACTTTTTGGTAAAAGTTATTTACATATCATTCTAAATTTTTATTATGTCACTTTAATGAATGTGAAAAGTTATTCAAATATATTTTCCAATATTCGTTTTACCCAGAAACAAATAATTAAACAAGATTTCAAATGTTAACTCATGAGAAATTTCCTTTTTATTATTGTTTAATGAAAGTGGTAAGACTTGGGAAGTTTAAATGGAAAATATTCAAAATGATATAATGCATTTTGGAATTGCTTTAATACAAATTTAGTACTTTTAAAACGAGGAAAGCTTTATTGTTGAGTACATTATTACTCTGTACATTATTTATGGATCTTGTGGGTGTGTGTGTGGAAAAATTTTATCTTCCTTCTTAAATGCTGGAAATTATCATTCTTCTTGATCATCATGATTCTGAGATTAATTTTTCCAACAATTTAAAAAAAACTATTCCTTTTAATTAAAAAATATCAGTGATTTTGATTTTCGAAAGAGAAATAAATAATTTACTATAAAATTAAATTCTTCAAAGAATCAATGTGTAGGGAGAAAAGTAATTTTTATATTATTTTCTAATCCAAATTTGTTGCAGAGTTCATAACACACACACACACACACACATATATATATATATATATATAACTTATTAATAATGTTCATTAACATATTATACAATATACGCATGATAGCAGATACAATGTTAGCAAATAATACAGTTAAATGTAAAAACGTGGACAAAAACTGTAAAGCTATTATTAATGCAGAGGTTACTTCTTCTAAAAGCTATTGAAAAAAATAATTATAAAAATGATTTTTATTTAATATACTTGGAATATATCATAACTTTACAATTATTTTATAAACATTATTATTAAAATGATTTAATAATTAAAAAGTCATAAGAAAGATTGAAACTCATGGTTTTCAATTTGTACCAAGTTTGTTCGTAATTGAAAATCATTATTCAAATTAAAAGTTATATACATACTTATGAAGAGTAAGATTAATCAATGTTAACAAATAGCCTAGAAAAAATTAATACTTCGTCTTCAGCAGAAAATGTTTTCATTTATTAAATTTAGAAGTTAAATATATTGGTAGACATGCATATTCCCAATGACGTTATAAAATATTAATTTAAATGTTTTAATTTCTTTCATCACTTCATTATGTTGTCTATATAAGAAACCCCTTTATTCTATAAACATGTTTTATACTTATTCATAGATTAAGTGAACTTTTAAGTTTCAAATTTCATTTAAACGATTTGAATTTTAAATGCAGCCCATACCAATTTTTACGTAAAAATAAATGTTATAATTAAATTAATTCCTTTCAAGCCAGTTAATAATCAAACTTCAAAATTTAATAAATGTAATCCTGATGAAAAAAAATTGAATTATTTAAATAAATTGTGTAAAATTGTTACATTTCGTTCAAACAAATGTATATTAAATTTCAAATTTAAAGAAAAAATCAAAGAAATAGATATGATTACTAGTTTACTTGCTTTTATATTTATTTTCAAAATAGTTATTAAAAATAAATCCACATGTTTAGATCCTTTGTGGATTTAATGACAAATGCAAATAATATGTGACATAATAGAAGAAAAATAACTATCTTTTTTCATATTATTTTGTAAAGCTAACTATATAACTTGAAAATTTAGGTTAAATAATATAGAACATTATCAAGACTAAATACTGTTTTAGTAATTTTAATTTACAATTTAAACATAATCTTATAATGTAAACATCACTTGTAGCATATGAACGGAGACAAATGATGAAATATTATCATTTTTATCATGTACATACAGTAATTTCAAGAACACAAACAATTACATAGCAGTAATCATGTATAAAAACTTTTCCTTCTTCTACACAACAATTACTTTTTTATTTATTTTTGAAATCTCAACTCATTTAGAAACTATTAAGTCTGTAATATCAAACTCACATACTGAGGGCATTCTCCCTCTACATATGAGTTTGGCATATTATTATACAATATACATTAAATTATTTTATAATTATAAATTCATATTTACTGAGAAAATATTTAACCTCAAAATTTCCTAAAATATTCTCTAGTAAAATATTTCCAAACATCTAGAAAACAATATTTTTTTGACATAGAAAATATTTTTAAATGAAACTGCTAACCATATTAAACCAATTGACAAACACATTGTTCAATTATATATTTATTACTTGTATAATTGAACAATGTTTTTGTCAATTGGTTTACAATGTAATACATAGCAAATTATGTTAGCTAACATATGATATTAACCACTGAACAATATTATTAAAATTATATAAAGGATTTTTAATATCATATTTGAAATTGATAATTACTAGATGCTAGACAAGTTTTGAATTTGATGAATTAAATTTTTTCTAATTATAAGTTTATTATTACTGATGTAACTTTTTAAATTATTTAAATGTTCTTAGTAAATAATATATTTATAATGAATAATTCATTATAGAAAACTTATTAAACTAAAAACTATAATAAAACCATAAGTTAAAAATTACTTCCACTGTAATTATATTTAAAACTATCAATTTTTGTTCTTATTTAAAGTCTTGTGAAATGCTATATGACGATTCATTTTAACATTAATTTGGTAAACATATAACAAAACTTTCACAAATGAATTCTACATTAATCACTGGAATAAATGATTTAAACTGTAAGAGTATATGATAAGTCCAATCTCTGTAGTTCCCAAAATCAGAAAAAAAATATAAATAATCTTAAATATGTGAAGTTGTGCATTAGTTAATAAAAATGTAGTGCTATTTTACAAATACTCCAAAAATTTTGAATCAAAAATAAAAATTGAATTAGCATAAATTGTATCTCTAATTTATTTTATTTTGTTTCAGTTAAAGATAAATATTGATGTTTATCTTTAAATGAAACAAAAATCAATAGTTTTTTAAGTGTATTCATTAGATGAACAATAAAAGTTCAAATTATTAACAGCAATTATTAATTTAATATAAAGTCATTATTTTAGTTAAATCACACATAACTGAATTCAATTAAATTTGGAAATAAAATATACAAGATAGGAAAAAATAAAATGTTTAAGGAAGAATGTTGCTAAATTCATTTTAAAACTAGAAAGATTCAACATTCTTTTAAACAATTCGGTACAACAAATATTAATTGAAGTTTATAAAAAATATAAAGTTTGGATTTCATTCAGTATTATCAGAAACAATCTATCTCAGTGAGTTAATCCTTTATAATAAACATTCAAATCATTTCAATAATAACAATGAAACAATATTATATTTAATTTAATCAATTTGAATAGTTATAGCAAATTAAAATTTTGACATGCATACAATACTTTATTTCAATTTTTAATTTGGATTAATAACAATCTAAAATATTGTAATTAAATATAATACTATGCAATATTATTAAAATTTGTTAAGCTTCATTTAGCAAAATATAACATTTGAGAGAAAAGTTAGGGATGAATAATACGATTAGGGTATGATTCTATTTGTCTAGAGAAACAAAAACTATTATTTTCACAATAAGTAAAGGATTTCAATGCAATTAGAGAGAACATCTAATTGATAAAATATAGATAATTTAGTTGGATTGTTAAGTTTATAAGTAACAAACAGAGAATGTCCAAATTTCAACTATTTCTTTATTCTATGGTGTAAGAATTATTTTCAACAATAAGACAAAATAATCCACAGTTATCATTAACTGGTAAGAATTGTATTTACATAGAAAAATTGGATTTTTACAGCCTTAAATAAAATAAAAGTACAACAGAGAAGTTGAGAATGTTAGGACACAAAACATTCTATAAAAATAAAGCTTTTTATTGATAAACGAGGAAAATCACATGTTGGTAACTTAAGCATAAATACTATTCTTCTGCTTCTGAAAATCTGTAATTAATTTTAAAAATGAATGCAGTAAATTTCTTTTGTTGTTTTAAGTGAAATGAAACAAAAAGCATACATACCCCACATTTAACAAATCAATACTGTACTTAAATTATAATAAGTTCTTTTACTTTATTAAGAATGTTGTATAATTATGTTATGAAACACAATTATATAGCACTTTTATTTGGAGATGAAGTTAATGTAATTGATAATATATTTATGTTGATATATGACAAATCCAATACACCACGTTTTAATATGATTAACTGATTATGATACAACTTATATAAAATTATTATTTTTATTAAAATATACTCACAGGTGGAAGTCTAGATTTTAAAAATTCTAAAATGACCTCCTTTGCAGTCTGCTCATCCGAATCAGGAGGAATGGCTGATATAGATTCCCTTAAAAGATTCATAATATGCAAAACTGACATTTTTGCATGTGAAGGGTAATCTGTGGTCACCATGTCTTCAATAATCAATTTTTCAACTACTGATGGCTGTAAAGTATATGTAATATTAACAATATGCTTAATTAGTAATACAAACATAAAGCTTCTGGTAAAAATATTTTACTGATTGTCACATTAAAATAAAATGTGTTTAAATAAAAGTGATATCAATCTATAAATTTGATAAATTATTTTTATTTCCCTAAAACTTTTGATACAGTATGGATGTTAATACATAATTTAGGATTTTTTTTTTTTTTTTTACATATTCTGCCGTCATTTTCAAACAAATTTACAGTAATTAAGAGTAATTTATGCATGTCAATATTCAATTCTTATTAATTAACAATAGATGAAAAGATAAGTGAAGAAAAATTTTTTTACTTTCTTCATTAAAAATCTCCATTTAAAAATAAGTTTAATTAAATTAGCACACTGTACAAAATTGATAATTTAAATAATTAATATGTGTTCCAACATTGGCAATCCAGATGTTTTCAAATCAATAAATATACTAAAAATATGAAATTTAGAAGGAAAAATCCACAAATATATCTAAACTAAATGTAAAGTTTTTCCGTAAGCTATAATTATTGATAATTGTTACATATTACAAAATTTTAAGTATTTATTAATTGTAACATTTTTCATGTACAAAACACGTTTAATTAAAAAAAATGTGATTTTCTAAGTATTAAAAATAATTAGTGCAAATAATTCATTGCACTTTGAATGCAACAGAATTAAAAATAAGCATTAGCAAATTATTTTCAAAGAATTAAAAAGAGAAATAGAGTTTAGACAATATATATTATGAGAAAAAAAAAGGTTAATTTTTAATTTCAAGTATGCTAAAATAAATCCCAAATGTTTTAAGTGATTAGAAAGCATATTTTAAAAACTATGTAAGAAAAAAAAACTACGTCTATTTTATTTTAGAGATTAATCACATAAATGTATAAAATGCATGTAATTTATTTTTGAGAAAATTATGCATACTTTTTCTTAAAATTTTAATTTCTTGGATATAGATTATAGTATTTTCCTGTATATAATTCCCAGATTACGTGTTAAAAAAGTTCCAAATTTCCTTGTGTGTATTATATGCAGCTGCAGATAATCTGATAAAAAACATTCTTCATCAGAAAAGAATTTTGAAAGAAATACTGTTTATGTTTAAATAAACAGTATTTCTTTCAAATTGCCTTATTATCCAGAGTTATCTCTTGTTCGTATGTATTGCAGTTAATTATTATCCCGAGAAAACTCGGGTGAAGCAAAATTTGTCAGTACGATTTGTTTTATCATGGTTTTACTCGGCCTGGAGGAAATGAAACGAAATATTCTGTTTTCACAAGCAATTTGCCTTTTCTTTAATTTCGCGGTTCTTTTCCGGGATTGGCCACATGTTTCTCTATGGTATAGTATGGCTTGTGGATTAGTAATGTACAAAGGAGGATAGTTGTGTTGAAAAAAAGTAAAATAATGGTGGTGATGCCATACAAAATGAGACCAGATACCAGCTTACGGAATGTCAGGTATCACTTTGTGTTTCCCTTGTTTCAAAAACTATCATACAAAGACTAATATTTAACTTTTTTGCCCGAAATAACTCAGAATTGTAAACTAATATTAAAACTATATGCTTTTATAACTGTAAAAAATTAAAAATTGAACTTAAAAACTACATATTTTGTTTTGTTTCGTTTTCTTGTATTTAGTAATAAAATAAAAAAATGTGATGATTTTTTGCAATTTTTAAAAAAAAAATTTGTTAGGGAAGCGGTTAACAAAATAAATAACAGGTGATACCAAGACACACCTGAGTTATTTAAGCTATAATCAGCTTTTCCAATTACGATCAAAAACGAATTCGGTTTCTCGTAAAGATATTACAGTTGTAAATTCGCTAACGTCATTTTGCAATTCGCCTGGACATGTGATGTTTCGTTTTGAAACTATTCAAACAAATTCATATATCGTTATATGGAAGCGAAAACTTTTAAGTTACACAGTAGATTTTAAATTAAAAGCTATAGCAAAAGCAAATAAAAAACATGGCGACAAACATGTTAATTTGAACTGAAAGACATAGCATGCGCTGTATAAAAGAAAAATGTATAAAATATGTAGTTTGTAAATAATCCAACTTTTTTCATTTAAATATTAACAAAGCAAATATATATATTTTAAATATGTTTGACATTGTTTTAAAAGTTATTAGAAGCTAAATATCGATGAGTTTTACAAGAATATTCTCTAAATTATCGCTTTTGATCGATCTCGTGCTTTCATCTCAAGTTTATCACACTTTGCGATGAGGTGGATCTAGACTGATATTTTTCATAATAAATGTTTTTTTATACAGTCTATTAAATTTTTAATCATACTATGCTTTCATATTATCAGCAGTACATATTTTAGACTAGTAGCCAAAAAAAATTGCCGCGAATTATATACAAGAAAATATGGTAATTGAATTCAGATAAACTAATAATCAGTAGGGTTTAAAAGATAGTTACAACAGATATAAAGTGTTCACTATATGGTTTTATGTAAACAATTTCAAAGCAATATAATATATAATCCACACAGGATAAATACAAATATTTTTCGTGAAATCATAGTTAAAAATTTTAAAATTATGAGTTAAAGTAATACATATGCTTATAATAGAAGAAATATCTGAAGAAAGAAAAATATTTACAGAAAGAAAGATTGAAAATCATAAATTTTATTAAATCTTTTTTTTATTTTTATTTCCAGGAATAGTTAAGCATGCACAGTAAAGAAAACATTGAAAATTGAAGTACAAAAATTCAGAGAACAACAGTTTTCTTTATTTGTTGTAATAAAACAAAGAAAAAAATGAGTAAATTAGTTCCTTAACATTCTACATGAAAAGTACAAAGAGCTAAACAATTTTTTTTCATTTCCGAAAGAATTTATATGTAACTGAATAATAAATCATAGTTATATTCAATATCACTACCATATTCCATTTAACACCAATAAAATTATAATATTGTATCATGAAAGAACACTTGTTTTCCATTTACATATGTGACAAAAGTGAATGTAAGTTATTATGTTTTTAGTATAGATGTGTATTGACATGGTAAAAAAGTGTGAAGTTTATAAGTTTTCACCTTAACTAATTCAAATGAATACAGTTATTTTTGGAGATTTTTCAGACATTTGCCCTCAATAGTATACAAATTAAAAAATCACAATTAACTTAGGAGAATATTTAGTAAACATTTGATCAAAACTAATAAATTTATTATTTTATAGAAGGCAAACTAGAAATTACTGGAATAAGAAAAATTTTAAATCACAAAGTGTGATAAAAATAAAACAATAATTACTGAATAGAGAATGGAAAAACAACCATCTTTGCTTTTTCTTTCTTATCACAACTTTCATGTCTTTTGGAAAGTGAAAAATTATTAAAATATAATGAAAATTTTGTCATTAATTTAAAGCTCATTATACATTATTTTTGATACAATGGGCAGTTTTCTCACAATGACTTTATTCTTGTAGTAACTTAGTTAAAACTTTGCAGGCTTAGAATACATGGATTTTCTCACAATCTGAATTTAAAGAAAAATCTTTTTAGTAAACTGGGTGGAAAAGAGGATTTTCCAACCTTCATAGCTAATAATAAATAAGTTCGAAATCAATTCCGCATTATCTTTATTCATTTGATTAAAAGTTCATGTTTAAATTTCAGCAGAAAATGAAATTCATGTGTTTTTATGTGCCACAGTTTATTTTTTATTTTTTTATTTATTTTTTAAATATGAATAAGCAAAATTGATGTAAAAATATTCGTACCCATTTCATAATTGTATTAAAAAGTCAACAATATTATAAGCATATACTTTACAAAATGATTACAAAAAACACAAATTTCCTGCATGGCTTCTTTTCAATATATAAGTAACTACCAATATTTACTTAATACAATAAAACAACTAAACAAACAGAAATAAAAATACTTGTTTAAGAGCAAAAAACATAGAAGTTCTTCCACCCATGCTGTGGCCAATAAGAATTACACGTTTAAGCCCTTGCTCAGCTATGAAATCTTCTAAATCCTTCGTCAAAACTTCGAAGTTCATTTCATCAGTCCAAGGACTATCACCATGGTTTCTGGCATCAAGGCAAAATATCTAAAATGCAAATAATCTTATTTTAGAAACATAATTCAAGACCTTAAAATTTTTTGAATGCAATACCATAAAAAGAAAATTATTCATTCGATAAGCTTTATATATATATATATATATAATTCATATTACTAAATTTCAGCTCAATAGTAAAACAATAAGAGAATCACAAACACATAAATAAAATTTAAAAAAATCATATTTACTACTTGTAACTCTTCATAATAATAATATGAACAATCAAGTCATAATTCAGAAACAATCGTAACATTTCATTCCAATCAGTGTTTCTTAATCTATCCACTGCTTTCTTACACAATTCATATCTTAATTCATTCTCTCCTCATATAATTAAACACAAAAATATACATACAAATAATTATATATGCAGATAATTAAAATAATTTAATTAACATTTTTTGTCTATACCAATAAAGTATTGAATAATCAACAAAACAGATAAAAATATAAAATTTATACAGGATTTATTCATTGTGAATCTTTACTTAATAGTTTATATCTCATTGATGTTTCAAAATATAAACCAATAACATAATTAGAATACTGATACACAATCTATGTATTTTCAAATAATCAGATTTATTTGAAAAAATGAGCTAATATGAAACTGCAGAAAAAATTTTATTTTTCTTATAAACTTATTGAAATTAGTTAACTTTAATTTCCTATTTTATTAAATGTAAATCCTCCCAAATTTTTCCATTATTAAAATATTATAAACACAATCCAATAAATTTCTTTTTTCTTATAAATTAAATTTATATTATTAGATAATATTAAAAACATCATTAAAAACTATTTTAGTTTTTAATATTTATCATTTAAAAATATTATTGTTATTTATGACAATTAAAGAAATAAGTACTATTTGGTCAATGAAATGTGTTAAGTAATATTAAAAAAAACATAGTTTTCTTCTATTGACAATGCTGCACATTAAATAGGAATATCGCAAGAAGTCTGACAACTGAATAATTTCTTTCTTTGAGATAGTGTAGTGTTTAAAGTGTACAAATATATTATTATATATAATGATTATTTTTGTCAATAAATAGATTTGTCCACTCAAAGAAAAACAATTTACTATCTGAAACTTACTGAAAAGATAATTAAATACACATAACTGTTGAATTTTGGTTAAAGATCAAATTATTTCAGGTAAATTTAAAGTAAGTCACATTTACTTATAATGTTTATAATATTTTAATTGAAAATAGCAGCTAAAACATAGTTTTCGTGTTATGAAGAAACATAATGAGACAAAATTGCAATGCAGAATTTAGTATGAAATGGTTCATTGCATAACAAAAGAGAATTACATACTTTGCAAGAGGACTTAAGAATTTATGGATATTACACCACACAATGATCTATACAACATTGCAGAAAAAATAATCAAGGAGATAAATAAAGATACCATGCAACTATGCCAAACTATCTACATACTGACATACTGCTATCCCAAAATATTTATTCCCAAATATCCAGTCTTAATAACCAAGTACATACTTTACATAGGGAGACAACACTTTATAATACTGAGACCATATTCCATGTCTAGTATTCTCAAAGCCACAAAAGGAAATTCAAGATATTTCTAAGAATCCAGTATCCAGTCTAAATAGTGCAACACCTAAATAAAAATTCCCTCACAATGTTTGCCCCAACATTAACAGGGAAATATTGTATCATTTGTGATCAAGTAAGTTGTCTGAGGCCCATATTAAAAGTAATTTGCACAATGAACATTTCTTTTCCCCTAAAAAAGTTGCTTCATCACCCAACAAAACAAAAATGGAAAATTATAAGTTGGCATAGAAATCAACATGAAAATATGATGTTATAGGAGATCATTTTGATATAATAACATATATTTACTAAGATCAAGGGAGAACATGAAATAATTCATATATAATATTGAAAACATTTATTTATAAATCTAATATAAACAGCCTAATATAAAATATAAAGCTGTTATATTATGTTTTATATTATAACCTAATATAAAATAAACTTAAAATTAATGATAACTTAAGTCTCCAATCCAAATATAAACTAATAACATAATATCAAATGTAGTAGCACATTTAAATATTAATATTTTTTTTATAAATTTATAGATATTGAAAAGAGCAAATACAGAATAAATTTCCTGTTACACAATCTAAGATGTTTTTATAGAAAGGCACAGATATTTCACAATATTAAATATTACACATACAGAAAGTCAAAAACTTAACTTGACATAAAATGGAGTGCTCTTATCCAACTAGAAACAGCTGATAAGTAAAAAGTTAATGAATTTATATAGTATAAACAATGCAAATATATTTGGTTAGAAGGCTGATGTTGCGATTTTGGTTAACATCTCCAATAGAACCTCTTTCAATTTGGTTGTTTGTACTATTTATAGCCCTAAGATATCCTGTATTGTTTCTATGAACAATCTACATTCTGCAAGATTCTGATATATAAAAGCTAACACTTGATGATTAGGCATGTCCCTGTTAAGGTATTTTTTCCAATGCAATGAAATAGCAGTGCATTTGCTTCTACAAATAAAGGAGATATTCAAGAAATTCATGTTTTTGAAATGATTTATGTTTCTCTAAAAGGGAATTATTACCACCCATGTTGAGCTTAAGATCTTTCATAAATGCAACTATTAATATCAACATAATAATTGAGGGACAAACCTATTGATTTCACTTCATACCTTCTTATGTAATTATTATTCGTAATAATCTTTAACTCTTTTCCAAGCTCATACACAAAATTCCAGGACTCCATTTTTGAGAAGAACAAGCCATTGTAATGTCATTTATGTAAAAATATTACAAATTTAATGCAATCATTTGAAAACATTTTAGTAAAATGCAATTTTTTTTAAATAAGTTTATTAAGATACATTAAATTTTATTTTTATGTTTAAAGCTCACAAGGATATAAATAATAATGAAATTAGGTATTCATTAATAAATTAATTAATTTAACTTTTATTATCTTCTTACTAAATATGAAACAACCCAAAATATTGACATATTATTTCAGTTGACAACAATCAAAACTGATATTTATGCACTATCATCAGCCATAATGTATGAGTGAAAATGTATTTCCACTGGAGGAGGGGGAAAAAAAACAGGTAAAGAAATTAAGATAAACCCTAAATAACAGATTTCAATTGCTTGAATAAGTCTTGATTATTTTATCTGAAATAAATTAATACAAATAGGTAAACAAATATTTTTGTGGAAAATTAGCTATGAAGATGTTATTATGTAAATACTGAATATTATTTAGTTAATGTTTATAAATTATATGAAAAGCATGATTTACAAAACACAATCATTGGTGATAACAATTATTTGTCAAAGAAAGTTTCAAAATGGATAATCTTTCAGCTAATTATATTTTATTAAATAATAAGAAAATAAACATACTTATTTAGTGTTAAACCAGTTTTCAGTTGTAAATTTACTTTATATCTCATTTGTAAAATTTACACAGTTCAAGCTATAATAAAATTCACAATAATTTTAATTCAATGCAATTAGTTTAACCCTTTGAGTGCATATTTATAACAATAATTTTTTGCACTTGGAACACATTATAATAAAAAACAAATTTTATTAATAATTTTAAAGAGAGTATGATGGATACAAATTACTTTGAAATAAACAAGAATGAACATGTTAAATATTATCACATTTTCAATGACCTATCAAAACGCCATGTGCGACATTGGTCAAATCAATGCATGACATTCTGATATGTAGAATATGGTCAAAGGATTAATCAGATTTCAATGGCTGATTAAACTAGCATTGTACAGGGAAAAAAGAATACAAAATTTTAATTCATAAAGTGCACATTTAAGAATGTTCAAAACAAAATTTTATTTTTTACTTCACCAGAAATGTTTCTTTCTTTTTGGCATTTCTAGTTAAATTTTAAGTAAATCAGAACTTATTTTTGTTCACAATCAAAATATAATCATTTTAGTATTAACTTTAGATGATTTTTTGAATGTTTAGGGTTTCTTGATATTTAAAAAAATCATCCAAGGAAACTTGAAGTATTGAAATTTGGAATTGGTTAAGTTAAGGGTCTTGAAGAATTCTGTAATAAAGATAGAGTAAAATAATCTGCGTCAAGTAAAAGCATAAAAATTACCAATGTGCATAAAAAGGAAGAAATCAGTCTTATGAAATTCAGTGAATCTATTATTATGAAGAAATCAGTTTATTTATGTAGTTTAAAGAAGATAATATTTTACAAAACATGTAAAGGAAAGTTTAATTTATAAAAAATGTGTGGCAATAATATACATAGGAAATGAAACGCACTTTTCTACCTGTTTTTGCAGCTATTTCTGGAGCAATGGATTTCCACGTTTTCTTAGAATCCATTCTTCCATGAAGAAGAATGACAGGGTTTAAATCATTAGTCCTTTCTTGAGGTGGTACTACTACTTGATAAGAAAGTTTCATTTTGCAGAATATTTTTAAAAACCTATAAGAAAAATAAACTTCCTTAAAGTATATTTAGTTCAGATTTTACCATAAACATTTTTATATAAAAATATATTATAAGTATTTAAATAATTTATACATAAGCCTTGATATACTAAAGTATTAAACTTATGTAATTATTAATGTATAAAACCAGATGGGTAACAATATCTTTAAAATAGGAATTAATTATGTTAATTTATACATCAATTTAACAGATAATAAATAGCTTTTTGCTTTGTGAAGTGAAATTGTCATAGAATTATATTATATACAGAATTCCGAGGCATTAGGAGACAGAGGAAATACATACTACTTTAATTTAATTCAGAGAACTATCTGAGATGGTAGAATAATCCTTAGCGCTTTGACCTTCAGTCCAACAGTTTGTAGGCTCAAATCCTACCTCAGGTATGTGTGTTTCTATAGTGGTTTGGAATCTACTTTAAACTGTAGGTAGGCGGCAGTAAAATCAGCCCTCAAGAGCATAAAATTACCATTAAGTGATAAACTAATCAACCAACCATAAAGGAATAATTAAACTTTGATAACTAATTTAAATTTTGGTATACTAAACATTAAAATGAATATTTAAATTTATACTTGTATTATGCATAACACACATTGAAAAAATTTAGAGCTTTTAAAATATCAATCACTTTCATGAAATATAAATAAGAAGATAATGTGTCAAATAATGTATTTATATAAAAAGAAAATAAGCTCCCGAAGAAGATACTTTTCTTAATTAACGGAAATATTTCATCAGAAATATGTCATGTATTTACAATACATTTTAATATGCAAATTGTATTCAGATTTCAATACATGCAAAAAAATAAGAAATACCAAAATGCAAGAAAAATATAATATTTTCAAAATCATGATAACGTTCAAGCTTGAAATTTAAACACTACACTCTTGCATTCTTTTGGACTTCAAATATTTCCTTAATAAAGAAGAACTATAAAAATAATAACTAGGTACTAATTTCACAAATACATATTATAAAATAAATATAAAATAACTAAATATCATGCAGTCTAGAGTGGGAAACATTCAAGCAATAAAACTAAATCAGTAACATAAATAACACATTTTTATAAAACTTTGAGTATTGATGAATCAGGAAGTGGTGCCTACCTTAAAAAATCATTAGAATAAATGCTGTCTAGCACAAGAGACCACTGGTCAATAAAGTTAAATTAATAACATAAATAATATATATTTTTATGAAAATTTGGATTTTAATGAATTAGGCAGTAGCACATCATTAAAAACATCAGTATAAATGCAATCTCTTCAGGAGAAAACCAGACAATAAAAAAAGACCAATAACATCAATAGTATAAATTTTTTGAAAACTCTGATTTTTAATCAACTGGGCAGTAATGCCCACCTTAAAAAAGTCAATGTAAATTTAATTTACACAGGAGGGAACTAAAATCAATAATGTAAATAATACATTTTTATGAAAACTTCAGTTTCTAGCTAACAAGCATTACAATTCATGGTAAATCTAAATATATATGTAAATATTTCTACACACTCAATAAATAACATAAATTATACACGATAGTTCTAATTCAATGACATACAAACCAAAAGCCCTAACTTAATTTCACTTGCAGGTGAATTAAATAAAAAGCATACAGAAACTCAGTTTATTATTATCCATGCCTTTCATTTCCTACATACTAATACTAAAATTCACATTTTTCAATTTAATTCAATCTCAAATCAAAATATAACTTTGAATATTTAAACTTTAGTTAAATACTTTCTAAACAAAACATAATTTCAAGCATTTAAATTTCAACTATAAATGAAAGAAAAAGTCTTAGTAACACATAAAATCAAAAACTTTTAAGTGTTGCTATGACTCCAAAAAATTTCAAATATGCAGTTATATGACACTTCAGATTACATCATAAAACTGCAAGTTACACTACCAAATCAAAATAACACATTCTTTTACAGTAAACCACAGTTTGCTGCATTAATCTCCATATCAGCTTCTAGAATTTGGCTGATTATGTTTAATGGTATTAAAACAAAATGAAGCTAACATTTAACATCCACAAGCATCAAAATCCAGATAATAGAAAAGCACTAAATTATATTTTAAAAAAATATAGTTAAAATATTTAACATCATCAAAAAATACATAAACAATTTTGAAAAATAATTTAATTTGAAAATGTAATTTAGATTAAAATTATTTTGAATAAAAATATGTTCTTAAGAGACATACAAAAATTTCCACTTTTAAGGAGATAGTTACATTTTATTATTAATGTAATGCTTTCCATGAATAATTTATCAAATTCAACAAATGCATTATAAGTAAAGCAAAAATTAAAAAACAGAAATTCATGAAAATCTTTTATTAAACCCCAGAAAAAATTTAAAATGAACTTTTTTATTACAAGTCAAGGTTATAAATTTTCAGGAAACAGCATTTTTTAAGAAAATGTTGAATGCATGAAACATTTCATGAATACTTTTTGAATTAACAAAATTATAAGAGGAAAACCACATAAATAAGACTGGTTATAGAATTAAAAGTATAAATATTACCTAATTATCTTCAGATTCTCTATCATAATTAATTTGATGACTTCTACACTATCAACATTTTAAATAATCAATTAACATCAAAAGTAATTCTGAGAACTTTTAAAGTTTAACTTGGAAAACATTTTCTCGGGAGAAATGATAAAATTATCTTTTTTCTTTCGTTGATTATGCTTCTTTCCAGAATGTAAATTTGGACACATTAGATAGAGAAAAGGATCGGATA
The DNA here is from genome assembly GCA_026290005.1 of Latrodectus geometricus. Classification (NCBI taxonomy): domain Eukaryota; kingdom Metazoa; phylum Arthropoda; class Arachnida; order Araneae; family Theridiidae; genus Latrodectus; species Latrodectus geometricus. Next base: position 28,849 of record JAPDSC010068270.1, read on the forward strand.
ATTAAAGCAGACAAAAACTGTTTATAAAAATTCTTTACAATTTAAAATGAGCAATTAAATTGTTTCTATTGCATGAATTATTAGAGAATAATAATTCTTCAAGCTTGTAAATTTTATGATGTACTAAAATAAAAAGACATAAAAACACTTTGGTTGATTTTAAAAAATATATTCATAATTTAAATCTTAATTTATGAGAGAAACTTCAAGTTTTATTATTACATATAAATAATATTTTCAACCACATATTCTAATTTTTCTTTAATTTTTTTTAAACTACAAGAATTGTAGTATAAATGATTGTAATATATTTTAAAAGTACTGCTATCATGCCACATTCTTAGTTTTTCTAGCTTATTACAATATTAAATTTTCACACATTCTTAGTTCTCTTTTCATCTAAATTCAACTGTAATTCATAATTAAAGTAGTAGTTAATTTTCTAGAGTCAAAACTTTCTGCTTTTACAAATTGCAAAAACATTATTTTATATCTAATAACTGTTACTTCCCAATATCACTTATTATTTTCAAAGACAATCAAAACATATCATTGGGATTATTCTAGATATAAATAAAGCATTCTTTTTATAGGGTTTTGTAAAACTTAAAATAATTAATTATTAAATGTCAAATAGATATATTTGAATTGAATATAATATGCATTAGAAAATTTATCTTTTATTCAAAGGATTATAAAAGAAAGCAATGCAAAAGTTCATTTATGAATTGCATATTTCCCATGTAATAATTTCATTGAATATTGCATTTTATATCACCTGGCAACATAATACAAATAAAAAACTGATTTGAACAGAAATTGACTATAATAATTTATAGACCAGTTCACTTCATTCAATGCCTGACTTAAAGCCTATTGGATTAACCAATTATTTTAAATTGGAAACGTCCAGTAATTTTCTTGAATAGTTATTTCAATATTTTTTTCTTTGTTTATATTTGATTTTGTAATGAATAAGACTAGTAGTCACATTATAAACTACACTGTATTTCTCTTGTTTCATATTTTGCTAGTAAAATTTGAAGGATAAGTACAGATATTTCATTTTTAGATAAAAAAAAAAGTTTAAAAATCTTAAATTTTAAAATTATTTGCAATAAATGAAGCATTTTTCAAATGTATTTAGAAAGCTGGATATTATGTATAATTTTATTGAACATTTTTGCCAAAAAAATATGTTGCCAAATGTTGTAAATTTTAATAATACTTATCTGAAATGTTAAAAAAAAAAAAGACAGCAGTTAACCTATATATTTATTGGGTATCATCCTATAGACCATATCGGGGAAAATATTTATGTTGTTTAATGATTCAATTTAGTACCATATAAATTAAAGTTTTTAGCTATTTGGCTTACTGAAGTTAACTATTCTGCTTTTCTTTCACAATTAAAAAAAAAATTATTAAAACTTGCACATTCTGACAATATATTTTTATGTTGATAAAAGTCGACAGGATAATATGTTCTATAAACACCCTTTATTGAGATAAATGGACAAAATTTTGTTTTTAACATATTTGAATTTTGTAATCATAAATTTTGAATTTGCATGTGCTAATAATAAAAAATATAAAATGTCAGCTTAAATATTATACATGTAAAACTTTAGTATAGTCACTAACAGTAACATTTTTTTCATTGAAATGTTCCATAGGATAATATATAAGTACCACAAGATAAGTTAAATAAATAAAAACTATAATGCTAAAAATGTAATTTTGACAAGAAATAAAGTTATTTAACATTTTACATATTTAATAAAATCAGCATTAAACAGTGTTCTGATACATTTTAAAATTATTAAAGGAAATCCAAGCTTGAAGAAATTTTTTATTCCAACAGAACATAAAGCTATGTTTTAATTATTTTGTATACATCAATCAAAAAAATTAAATAATTGTGAATTATAGAGGAAAACTAAGTAATTTTTCAAAAAGCATAAAAAAACTAAATTTTCTATTACATCTTATCCTCAGAATCTAGTTATCATTTTCCTGTCTTAAATATGAATCTCCAGCAGAATTCAGGTAAAAATTTACTGTATGGTCACCCTTGGCGACTTTTTAAAGCCTCGTTGGAACAACTTTGATATACCCCCCCCCCCAAAAAAAATTACGCGCCAAATCTGGCTCTGGCCTACGGACTTTTTAGGGTTGCTGTTTCTTATTTTGGTGTTACCAATTTAGATTTTTTCAGCTTTTAGGTATTAGCTGTTGCCAAATTTAGTATTTTCTTGTATTTTGTACCATTTTCTGAGTTTTTTTTTTAAAGTTTATTATCTATTAATTATTTGTATTTAGCGAGAATCCATCTTGGCAAGTGAAAAAAGGCGCCAAAAACAGATATTATGGTTGGTGAGGGAAAAAAAGTCGCCAAATTTCCGATTTGGGGGGGGGGTATATCAAAGTAGTTCCGCCTCGTTATTTTGCACAAGCGAGATTTTAAAAAAAAGCATTAAAAAATATTGCCTAACATAGGCAATATTTTTTAATACTTTTTTTTGCAAAAATGGGTTGCCAGAAAATGTTATTTATCGCCAAATGCAGAAAATTGCACCAAGGGTGACCGTACAGTAAATCTGATCCTAATAATTTTTCAATCTTAAAAACTCTTAAGGAAAATTATAATATAAAACATGAAATATATTATTCAAAAACATACACAACATACGATAGTAAAAGTAACTTAATTACTGCTTGGTTTATATTATATAGCTAAAATTTTCACAAAAGATTTAAAATTTCTGAAAAAAATTCTCAAATTCAGATTTGGGAATATTTTTTTTCTTTTTAAAGTGAGTCTTACAATGTATTCTTGGTTGATTTTTCAGTGAAATACCTTATATCATGAATCACAGAAAAGTCTTCCTTGTTAAAAGAAATCTTGAAAAAAATCAAACAAATGATGGTTATGTAGGAGGTTATTCGGCTATTTCAGATAACAAAACAACCAGCAATTTGATTTGAGCTCAAGTAGTTCAGCAGTCAATTCAGTATCATTGAGAATAAGAGGTAATGCAAGTAACGTTATGCTTATGCCAACTTTATTATCTAACTAAAATAAAATTGGATTTTTTTTTTTTTTTTCAAAATGTTAGAAAACTGGAATTTTAGCATGATTTAAGTTTAATTAAATGTATAATAATTACTGTAACTCAAACGTATAGATCAGCTCAATAGAAAAATTTTAATTAATGTCATTAAGAGAAATGTAAATGATGAAACGATGAATCAAAATGTAAAATAGCATGTGATAGTAGAAAAATTACTTTTCCAGGTTGTTGTCAAGATTATGTGACTATTTAATGTTACATAAATTTTAAGTAATCAAATGAAATTATTAATTGTTTTCTCTTTTCTTTGTATTGTCAACTAAGTTCTTGGAAGATGAGTACTGTAATTTACTTCTTTTGAATTTCAGCCGAAGCCCAAATACTTTTATTGCAGTCTCTAAAATCTGCGATAAAAAAAAAATAAATAAATAAAAAATAAAAAAAAAATTTGTCGTTTTCATTGATTCCTTTTTCTTGTATCTCAGCTCTTTCGGTTTTTTCCAGGACATCCTAGACTATTATTCAACTGCTTCGATCACAAATTCTGCAGTCTATTCAAAAATGTTTGTGAATACAGTTAGTTTGGGTCCCTGGACATTCAGAGATTGATGGCAATGAAATCTCTGACGTGTTGTTCAAAGCAGCAACTATGAGTCAATATGCTTTAAGATCCTTCTCATGAAGATTTGGAGCAACACACCAGGAAACTTTTCCTAAAGGAAAGACTTGATCAAAGGAAAAAATTTAAAATATGCCTAAGCGTATAATTCTCTCATCTGACTTCTATTCAAAAGAAAAAAAATCATTGGCTATTTTAATCTTAATGGCATAAAAAAATGAAATTTGTAACTTTTACTTCCATGAACAGCCCTCTATAACAGATTTTATGAATCGGAAGTGTCTGCTTTACTTCAAGACATGTGTCTTTTAGTCTCCACCGATTGCTTTAAAGTATTCATTTGACTTTTCTTAAACAACGTAAATTAATTCATTATAAATCTTCTCCTGTCATCTTCTTCAATGCGAGCTTCAAGCATTCTAGTAGAGAGCTCCAAAATTATCAGCCAAAAAAAGGCCTATCTACTGACCTTTTTTTGTACCTAGTTAGTGCTGATTACAGTAACTTTTAAAGTAACAAATATTTTAATAATAACATTTTCTACTTGTTACATTTTGTATTGTACTGCTCTCTACAGGATTAAAAATAGTTATGATGTTTTTATAAATTTTATAAACTATATTAATTAATTAAAAACTAGTAAAATCTTTAATATTATATATAAATCCATAAAATTACTTTGTAGTTAGCGTTAATATAAATCATTATCATTTAAATACAAACATTCATTTAAATGTTAATAAAAAGAACTATAAAAAATAATTCTTTTTATTCATGCTACATTTTTTTAATTGCAATTTTATGTAAAGTAAAGTAAAAGATGTTTATTTGTTTGTATTGTTAAGTAGTAGATAAACCAAATTTTTCTAAAATAAATATTGCATTTATTCACATATCTTGTCTTGATTTTAAGAATCTTAAGCAATTTAAGAATAAATGAAGTAGCCTTGCCATTAAAACTGTTTAAATAATGTTTAAATAGATATGATCATTTTATATAAGGGTAAATTTTATAGTTGTATAAGAGTTCATTAAATATCAAAAAAAGCAAAACAGTTTTTGCGAAAATCTAAATTTTATAATGCCTTAAGTAAAATAAAGAATAAGAAAATATTTAATACAAAATGGAGGAACAAAAATACATGTATTTTTTTAACATTATGTTATAATGTAAAAAAATACACATGGCAATAAAACATGATTGTATAAATAAAAATAAAGAGTAAAAACTGACTTAATTTAAACATTTTATTTTTCATTTCGAAATTCCAAACTAAAATGTGTGAAAAAATACTTTTATTGTGTTTAAATATACATTCTCATTAAGTGAATAATAATTAATCGCACAGTAAATGTTAAAAATATAAAAGAGCTATTTTTCCCAAAAGTTGAATTCTGCATACTTGAAGTAAAATATAGTGAAATTAAACAATGGCAGAATAACAAATACACATATTTATATGAAATTATAATAAAAATAATCATGGGAATATATAAAACGATTTAATTTACTTTTAATTTAAAAAGCACGAGAACCAAAATAAAATACATTTGAATTTATAAGGTTCAAATAAATATGTTAATTCTACATAAAAAAAAATTTATAATAAAAATTCAAAGATTTATACTTATATATATATATATATATATATATATATATATATATATATATATAGTTCAATCTATATAAGTATAAACATAAGTAAAAACAGAACATTTTCCCTGTATAAAATAATGTGTGCGTTTAAAATTCGGTAAATTCTTGGGTCCTGTTTGCCGTGATTTCCAATTTTCTCTCGCCAAGCCATCCAATAAAAACAAATCACTAATCAACTGCTTCAAGGGTTCCTACTTCTAGTAACTGGACATTATATAACAACAACGTTCTCCTTATCTCATGCTCAGTACATATGTTTTTCTTTGCATATGGTGATTAAGGATTGTCCTACTTTTTAACAATGAGTTCGAATCGAAATGCAACGCAGCCATCCAGGTGACAGGCGTCTTCTTTCTGGCTCTTTTTATGGAAAGTAGACCTAGTTTAGATAAAGATCTTCCCTTTGGATGCCTTTCGGGTATTGGGCCATCTCTTCAATTGCTTAGCATAGCTTAATGGACAGGCTATGTGGTTCGGAGTGGAGTAACTTTAAAACAGTAAAAGGTCTATTGTAATTCGAAGGCTACAAGCACAATAATAGAATTCCATGGACATCGTTTGATATCGTCAGATTGACACAAGAAAATACAGAAAGTCTAAGTCAATCAATCACTCACCATGACCTGGTGGTAGGACAGAGCTGCTCACATTGGTAGGTTGGGGGCTCGATCCCAACAGTTGTTCAACAACGAAATAGGAATATTTTGTTTCTGCAATTATATTTGTTGGAAGCTTTCCTTGCGGCACAACTAATGCAAAAGTCCTCCCTGAAAGAAATGTAAGCGGTTTCTTCTCTTACAACGGCTTTAGACGGTTAGGTAATGCCCTTGTTGGATCGCGGCTGATCGCCAAGCTGGGCAAAATCCAATCATATTCTGATTGCAACAAAACAATTGGTTGTTCTATGTCAACAAAAATCGCCAATAAAATTGATAGCCAAACAAAAATCACCAAGTTTACCAAGGGAGAACCCTTAAATATAGTTTTACCGAATTTATAATTGTGTGGATACAGAGAATGAAATAAACTAAAAAATTGCCGTACAAAGTATGAAATTCACTTAAATTTGTAAATTCATTGAATGTTATAAATACTCCATGGTATTTATTTGAAAACCTTGAAATGTAATCTACTTTTCTGCTAGTTACAGCCAACTTGGTGATTCTTTCAAGAACTATTTCATTAAAAAATTACTTAAATATTATCAAAATATTTTATTTGAATCTCTTCTATTTATTATAAAAGTGCATACAAGCTTTTGCGTTTATGTCACAGAAGAGATTTTGAGTTCAATTCCTACTGCGGGTGAGGTTGTTTCTAATGGATTTAAATCTTTTTCATAAAATAAAATCTGGTCGAATTACACCTAGAGAGCAAAAAATTTGACCGACAAACTAATCAAACCAAGTGGAGCTGGATTTGATTTTTAACAGCAATGTGTTCTACAGAGTACACAAATTTTTAAATTAAAATGTCAAAATGAACTTTCTAGTTCTCCAAAAGAAAGCAATTAAAGGTAAGTAAATTTTGATATTACATGGAAGTTTATCAATATATGATTCTTTAAACAATATATCAATGAAATCGTTTTCAGCATTTGCAAGAAAAGATGACAACCTTAAACGAAGGGAAATTTTTATAGATTTTCATTAAAATGTATCGAATATAGATTCTGGTACTTAAAGATA
>JAPDSC010068270.1:36286-49205 GCA_026290005.1 Latrodectus geometricus
GGTGACCGTACAGTAAATTTTTACCAAAGGTTTAACTTATGTGATAACTCAATATATAAAATTACAAGTACAATACAATTAGAGCATTAAAAATAATATAAGAAATATACTTGTGGAAATATCCGTCCCTATTTAAGCCTTTCCTTCCCTGAAATACAATTTGTTAATTGCAATGTTTATACAAAAATATAAAGTGTACGAGTTGAAGAGAATATGATATGAAGGAGCACTTCCTGTGTGAGTCCACGTGACCCATTCAAGTAGCTCTTCCAAGGTCTTCACAGTGCTTTCATTCTTATGAGATAAAAACGCTGTTCAGACCGTGTGTTTCTAATCCTTCAGAACACAAGGAAAGAAACTGATAACAAGTGAATTACCCTCTCTCATGGTTTTCCTCGTATCATTGTTTTTTCTTATCAACCATTGCGATGGTTGCAGTTAGAAGAGAGATAAGCATCTCAATGAACTTGATAATTACGATTTATTGCAGCTTTTGTTTGTTTCCGGTCAAAATGAAAGCGCGATTCTCCCCCTCAAATTTACATTTTATTGATTACATTAACAGGCGGAAATATTATCAGAAAAAGTAATTTTTTCCAAACATCACATATCTCCAACGTCATAAAATTAGTCTCGAATTAAAATAAAATAATATAATTCTATTCATTCTGATTTATATGTTTGATTTAGTATGAAAACACGCATCAGAGCTTTAGAACAGTTCATAGTATCAAATACTTTTAAACTAAACATAAATAGTATTTCAGAATATGTAATTATTATAATTAATATGCATTTGTTCAATATACACTGAAATCTGTTTTTATGCGCAATATGAAAATTTCAATCAAACTGGAATATAATTGGTGAAATTATCAATAAAAATGCAATGATTTGTTTGGCATTTAGATCGTCATTTTTTTCCCCCATGTATTTCATGACATAAAAAAAAAAAACGACAATTTAATGAAACGACATCTAAATCATGTATTTCATGACATTACATAAACATTTGCCATGGATGTCATGACATTTGGCAATTACACTACTGGCCATTAAAATTGCTACACCAGGAAGAAATGCAGATAACAAAATGATATTTATTGGACAAATATAATATACTAGAAATAACAAGTGATTAAATTTTAAAAAATTTGGCTGGATAGATCCCGAGAAATCAGTACCCACAACAACCACCTCTGGTAGTAATAACAGCATTATACGCCTGGGCATTGAGTCAAACAGAGATTGGATTGCATGTACAGGTACAGATGTTCATGAAGCTTCAACACGATGCCTCAGTTCATCAACCGTAGTGACTGGCGTTTGGTTAAGAGCCAGTCGCTCAGCAACCATTGACCAGACGTTTTCTATTGGTGAAAGATCTGGAGAACGTGCTGGCCAGGTCAACAGCCGAACCTGTTCCGTATCAAGGAAGGTCCGTACAATACCGGCAACATGCGGTCGGGCATTATCCTGCTGAAAAGTAGGGTTTCGCAGTGCTCGAATAAAGGGTAGAGCCACAGGTCATAACACACCAGAAATGTAACGTGCACTGTTCAAAGCACCGTCAATGCGAACAAGAGGTGACCGAGACGTGTATCCAATGGCACCCCATACCATCACGCCAGGTGATGGGCCAGTATGATGATGACGAATGCACGCTGCCAGTGTGCGTTCACCACGATGCCGCCAAACACGGATGCGACCATCATGATGCTGTACGCAGAGCCTGGATTCATCTGAAAAGATGACGTCTCGCGATTGAGCCCAGGTTCGTCGTTGATCACACCATTGAAGGCGCTCTTGTCTATGACGCAGCATCAAGGGAAGCCGCAGCCATGGTCTCCGAGCTGAGAGTCCGTGCTGCTGCAAACGTCGTCGAACTGTTCGCGCAGACACTTGTTGTCTTCCAAACGACCCCGTTTCTTGACTCACGGCTCGTGACGTGGTTGCACGATCCATTACGGCCATGCGGATAATATGCTTGTCTTCTCGGCTGCTAGTGATAGGTGGCCGTTGAGATCCCGCATGGGGTTCCGTATTACCGTCCTGAACCCATCGATTCCATATTCTGCTAACAGTCATTGGATCTCGACCGACGCGAGCAGCAATACTGCGATAAGATAAACCGCAATCCCGGTATGCTACAATTGGACCTTTATCAAAGTCAGAAACGTGCTGGTACGCATTTCTCCTTCTTACACGAGGCATCACAACAACTTTTCACCAGGCAACAACGTTCAAATGCAATTTGTGTTTGAGGAACATGCTGAACAATTTCCTCATTTAAACACAATGTAGGTGTCGCTACTGGAGCCTGCTTTGTCTGAATGTGCTGAAAAGCTAATCATTTGCATATCACAGCACCTTCTTCCTTTCGTATAAATTTCACGTCTGTAGCATGTCGCCTTCTTGGTGTAGCAATTTTAATGGCCAGTAGTGTATTAAATGACATTCCTTAGACAGCAGCAAGAATCCGACAAATTGAGTTTCAGAATCGTCTTCTGAAATTGGGAGTTGAATTACTTTTATGCAAAGAATAACCAAAGACCATGCATCATTTTCTCTACTTCTCATTCAGTGGTATTTTCCTTTTTTTTTTTAAATTGGAAGAGATATAATTACAAGCACATCATGTGATAAACTTAGTTTTTTGACGCTGTATTGTACATAGAATCCCCGTTAAAAATCGTTATTAGCAATTTAAACATCCACAACACGAATGACTATGTTCACTTGTCGCAAGGGATTTTCTATCCCTAACCGCAGTGAATGGACATGCAATTAAGAGATTTGGCAGACCCGTTTCCCATTCAAAAGACGCTGAGTTCGAACCTGGAACCTTCCATTCTGAAGAGCGTGGAATGAGGTTTCAGTCAGGAAGCAGACTTCCTAATGATAATTACTAAATATGTTTTGCTCAATGAAGAAAAAAAGTTAGTGGTCTATGTGGTGGGCTGTATTTAAAAAAAAAATCTCTTGCTTTAGTAGAATATAATTATTATTGATATTGATTCAAAGTAAAAAAAATATTTTTGGATGATCATAGAAATGAGTACCATCGAATGTTGGGCAGAAGTTAAAAACTATAATTCAGTTCAAATATTTGTGTCCTGGATTTACAGCAATGGAAAAAGTTAATCTTTATTTGCTAATTTAAAACGAAGTACAATAAAATGACAAAACATATGGATACGCGGATTTTTCTTCAGTTTGTTTATGTAAAGGATTATTTCTGAGAAAGCTCAGAAATAATCCTTTACGTAAAGAAATTAAAGAAAAATGCGCGTCTCATTATCTAATGCTTCCACTTTAAAGTCGACATAGAAGCTCTAACTATAGCAATGGAAAATATTTTATTTTTGGCTTTAAGCGACAACTACTAAGCTGCAAATAGTCGCTTCAATTCTTGCAGATAGGGGTGAGAGGGAGTTTCTGACTGGGAAAATTGATGTTATACATGAATCAAATGGAAACAATGGAGGAAAAATTTCTTATTTTTAAGAAGTTTATCTAGAATTTTCTGATTTCTCTCAAAATAACTGGCACTGATCTAGTTAAATTGTTTGTGGTTTTCAATTAATTTAGAATTAATTGTTAAGAATTATTTCATTCATTTCTAATCAATTAAATTGCTGCATAATAGTAGGGGATTAGTTAAAATATGTTTGAGATTAAAATAGAAATTTATTAATTTGTATTTTAATTAGTTGAATTAATGTATAAATTGCAATGCTGGGAGGAACGTTGACATTGACACAGTGAACGTTGACACAGTTTGTCATTTTGTACATATTCTTTTTTCTCTCTCTCTCTCTCTCTCTCTCTCTCTCTCTCTCTCTATATATATACAGATTTAGAACAAATCACATAAATCGAACCACGTTAAATGGAAAACATATATATATATATATATATATATATATATATATATATATATTCAGTCAACACTCTTATAACGCGACTTCTGCGTATCGCGTTGTATGGAAACCACGCAATAAGGAACTCGGATTTCCCCGTACAAACCAAGCTAATTCGTAGCGCGTTCTATGGAAACCACGCTATAAAAAAACTCAGATTTAGTACAAATCACATAAATCGTACCACGTTATATGGAGACCAATAAATACAAAAGACAAGATAAATTATTTTTATTGAATTAAAGAGTTCATAAGGTATTGATTTAAAAAAAAAAAAATTAAACTCAAAAACTGTTTTCCAACAAAAACAAGAAATAATTTTGTAAAATTATGTAATCTTTCAACATTCGTCATTCAGATATGAGTCGCCTAACTCGTCTTCTTTTAATGGGTAAAATGTCTTCCTCTCTTGATCCATCTTGACATTGGTTCTCGCTTGTAGCTTTTTTTTTTAAATCTCTATAAAGGGAACTAAGCAATTTCTTAATTCTCTTTTAAACTTTGCGCTGCGCACCGTTGAATGATCAGTTTAAATGAAATGAAGTTCTAACTCTTTACCCAAAATTATCCCTTTTTTCACATCATGTAAATCGATATTTGGCACCCGTTCGTTTTCCTTATTTTCGTTTACAATGCATTTGAAATGGGTACATCAAATAATTCCATCAGTTCTTCCACATCTGAAGTTTCTTCCCTGAGTACTAGTTCTTTTACATCCTGATGGTTTACTGCAAATTCTTCATCGCTTAAATGAGAATCAGTGTTTACTATTTCTGTAACTGGGAATGAAATGGTAGAATAATCTTGTATTGCTTGAACTATTTGAGGTAAAAGAGGTTTCCAATACGCATTAAGCGTAGATGGTTTAATTACCGCGCGAGCCGATGACACGGTTTTAATACAATCTTAAATAGAAAATTCCACCCACACTTGAGTAAGAGTTTCATTTTCACTACTTTCCAATATGACGAAAATGGTTTGGAAAAATTGCGTGTGTAGTGCATTTTTAAAGTTTGAATGACTCCTTGATCCAGAGGTTGTTTTAATGACGTGCAGTTAGGAGGAAGAAAGACACATTTGGATGATGCTGTTCTATGTTGTGGCAGCCAGCGTTAAGAATCAATAAAACTTTGAAACACATTTTTTTTCCCATTTCGAAATGAAGGTCCTAGATGGCATTTTTTTCCAATACAATGCCGTCCAATCGGTGTTAAAAATCTGATCAGGTGAATAATTTCCTTCATTGATAATTTTAGCTAGTTTCAGTTTATAATTTTAGGCAGCCTCAACATCTGCTGAGGCCTGTTCTCCTTGAAACTTAATATTATGCAATGTGTACCTTTTTTTTTTAGTTTTTCAAATCATCCTTTACTCACGACAAACGGATGATTTTCTAGCCCTGCATAAGAATGCCCAATATTCCTTAAATTTTAATAGATTTTAAGTGCCTTCTGCTTGATAAGATTTCCACTGATAGGAACCTTTTTGTCTATACAGTCTTTCAACCAGATCATTAACCCTCGTTCCATTTTAACCATATTAGAATTGCGTGTGCCAATAACACGTTTAACGCCTAACGGACAGTCATATGCCATAGTTTTCCTTATATTATCTGCATTTTTCTTTAAGCTTAGAATTGTAGATTCATTCAAATTTGTTGATTTTGCAACAGACGATATTTCAACCCCCCCTCTAAGCGATTTAAAATTTGTATTTTATCTTCAAGCAATATATAAACTTTATTTTTAATCCTTTCCTTGTTTCTTTTGTGTTTGACATGATGCAAATCTACGGTTAATAATTACTTTATTATTATTACATTAGAACAAATGAAGAATTTTACTTACAATATTGTATACTATTGTCCAATTATAAGCCACAAGTTAAGCAGTCCAGTTATAAACCACAAAAAAGCTAAGCGACTTTTAGAATTCGTTGCAGACAAAATTTTAGAAAGAATTGGTCACCGACGAGAGGTACTGTGAAAAAGCTCTGAGACGACTGAAACCGATGCCGTAAACGGCTAAGAAGTAAGTTTTAATGTTTATATAAACATATCCGGTTAAAACCATTCATTGAGTGCACGAAAAGAACTGATTGGACGTTTTTGAACAGAGCCGCGCTGTAGAGGTACTGCGATATAGGAGAGTTGTCGCAATTTCAGCTCCGCGTAATATGGAAATCGCGTTCTGAGAGTACCGCGTTATAGGACCGTTGACTGTATATATATATATATAGGCTCAATTTCATTATTAGAAATAAATTGCAGATGAAGTTTAAACTTTTCAATAATGTTTCAAAATAACAAGAAAACACTATCTATAAATGAATATCAAAGAAACGTCATCTTAGAAAGTTATAATTAACAGTTAATGATCGTCCAAATTTAGTTTGTATGTCTTCATTTTGGCTCTCCTCGTCGTTTCTTCCTCATCTCTATATATCAGGCGACAAACTTCATGTGTATGGCCTTCTTGTGGCGCTTTCAATCCCAGTCGACCATCCTGATGACAATGGTTGACCTCAGCACTCGTGTAAAATCAGAACTTTCTGAAGCAAAAATGAATAGGAACAGTAACATGTTCAAGAAAAAAAAAATAGTAAAACATTGTTGTCAATTCTCGTCTAACGCCATTTTTCCTCGATTCTGAGATTCCATCGTTGAGGATTCCTTCATCTGGTTAGAGAATCGATGGTGGCATCTTTACTCTCGTCATTGGTCATCATCCAAAGGAAACGTCTTGAACACATCTCAATTATTATTTTTTTTAAAGGGAAAAATAACAATCTAAGATTAAAGGTTTTAGTCCTAAAAAGTAGCAATTCAGTGAGTAAAAAATTCAAAATCAGGAGTTGGTCGTCATCGGTGTCTTCTTTTTCTCCTTTAGCACTTTTTAAGTGACACCGGACCAAGGCTTGATGTACTCAGCACAATCCCCTGGTTACAAGTACTTATGTACTTGTAACCAGGGGACCTTCGATAAAACCAATCTTTTGAACATCTCATGTGTCATTGCATTTAACTTTTATTATTTTGTAGGATCCTAAATACTTGGGTTTTAACTTGAGACCTGTTGTTACGCTTAATAGCAACAATATCATTTAATTTGAATTTTCTAGCTTGTTTTCTCCTTAAATTATAGGGTTTGCAATTTTCGTTTTCACCTTTTAAAATTTGTTTCTTAGCTTCTTTTCTAAGGTTATCGCGATTATAAATGAAATCTGTTTGCATTTCTGCATCAAAGAGATCTTTAATTTTAACGTCATTTTTTTTTTGTTTCATCTTGGTACCGAACAGAAATTCAAATGGTGTTGTACCAATACTTCTGAGAAAAGTTGAGTTTATAACTTGTTGTACATTATTAAGATGCAAATAGCATTTAGCTCGGTTGTCTACCGACAGAACAGTTAACTAAAGTTATCGCGCTCTATTTGACCATTGGATCAAGGTTAACTGATGGTTATATAAACGTGTTTAATATCTTCGCGGTGACAATATTCTCCGAAATCATTTGAAGTAGACGCAGAACTTTTATCCGGAATGATGCAAGAGGGGTTATCGAAAACAGTGTTTTGAAGTTTTAACTTCTAAATGACTTCAGAAGCATCAGTAGATTTCGTTGGGTACAGCCGTATAAATATGGTAAAACCATCGATTACAGTGAAGATATATTTCTTTGGAGCACTTTCTAACGGACCTAAATGATCTAAGTAATATGTGTGCAAAGGAGTGTCGTCTTTTTCTACTGGATGTAAGTCTCCTTCTTGGTTACCTCTTTTTCGATTGACACGGTATACAATTTGATAAACATTTCTTGATTCTTTGTTTAACCTGAGGAATGTATAAGTTAGAATTTAAGTTTTCTTCTGTTTCTTTAACTGCAAAATGACTTTTCTGATATGCAAATTTAATTACACTCATTTACATTTGCTCTGGAATCGCTAACATCGCTCATTTCCTCAGCTAACGAGTTCTGGGAAAACAGTCGCTCAAATATTCTTTTTTCGTATTTCAGTTTTATTTTCTTCGTAAGAAATATTTAAGACATTAGAAATTGTTATTAATTCGTTCAACGAAAAATTATCTTCTATAATTTTTAATTTTTTAAATTCTTCACTTTCAATAACAAAATTGAAACCAGAAAACTCTTTTATACTTTATTTTTAATTAATCATTATATAATCTTATTATTATTTTTGATTTCTTTTTAAATTCTTCACTTTCAATAGCAAAATTGAAACCAGAAAACTCTCTTATACGCTTTCGATTCGACCGATCTCCGTCAGAAACGAAAATAAGTTTATGTAAAACTCTTTGTCTGACTTAATATTCTGCAATGAAAAATTCAATGAAATGTAGTATAATCGTACTTAAATATGAAATTATTTAAATGCTCCACAAATGTGTAAATTAATGTTTTTCTCAGATAATTTTTTTAGATACATAATTCAGGAGTTTTTTTAAATTCTTTAACAAATATCTAAACGCAAATTGCTCTATGCACATTAATATTTTCGCCACGTACATGAAATTTTCTACAGTTGTCCTCATGATGTTGTTTTCAAATGTTCTTGTAAAAAAAGCTGTAATTTCACACAATATTAAAATGTGAAGTCTAAAGTTAGTATATATATATATTTATTTATGAAAATTTAAAGGATAGTTTTATAATTAAGCCTCAGGTTTATTTAATTACCACTCTTAAAGCCTAATATGTATGCTTAATATTTGTGCCAAATTTCAAGAAAATTGAATAAAGATAGAAAAAATTTGTTTTGAAAGTCTACTGTCCCCTTAAGAGATTGTAAAGCGACTAAAGCTTAAAAGCTTCTGTGTAAAATTTTTTAACATATTGAATTTAAAGAGCAATGCGGTTGATCGTCAAAATAATGGAATTACCTTAGATTCATACAAAATCTTTTATTAGAATGGTGCCTTTAGCATGTTAAACAGGTTGAATTCGCCCAGGCATAAATTCTTACAAATGTTAAATAGTGTTTAGAGGAATATTGTAACATTTGTACGTGGATATTTCGAAAATTCTGGGAGAGATGCGGGTGGAAGTTATCGATTCCGTATTGAAATCTATAATTAGACTATAACGGTTGAATTATATTGAGGTCGGGTGACTATGTGGACAAAGATAGTTTAACTTCTTTGTATTCTTTAAACTATGATAAGATAGGTCCGGCAACATAGATATGTTCATTATCATCCTGAAAAATTTTATTTATTGCTGGTAAAAAAGTTTTCATCATAGGATGGACCTGGTCAGCTAAAACTCTCTCCTCAGTGATCCTTTCTTTAAAAGTTATGATTAGTCCAGGAGAAAACTACGACAGGTATTCAGACAATTCTCCATGCTTGACAGCTGGGAGAAGACAATCATGATCATGTGCTTGTTTTATTAATGTAAATCAGTTTTGTGATAGGGAAAAGGTGAGGGACAACCTTATTACTATTTGACATTTACCAATTAATCAGGTTTATTAAATTTTGACTCTTTTTTAGAAGATGTTTGGAATCAACATCTTGGACAAGTAGCTTGAGAATTGTAACTTTGAAGTAATTATTCTATTTATGAAAGCAACTTCAAGTTGTAATCATTGTCACAGGAGAATTCAGAAGTTGGTTGAGTTCTAGATTATCTTTTGCTGTTGTTAACTCTTTTTTTAGAAATTAGAATCTGCTTCAATAACTGTCCGGTTTCTTTCGCTGAATTTCTCTGTCCATCTACTACTAAGGAAGCTTATCAGAATTTTTCTTGCTACGCTGTGCGTATGCTGTCATGACTTCAGACACCATATTTCTAAAATGCCTAAAAGTTGGGAAGACACACTTGTTCTGGTTTATGTGTTTATCCGCAATGTGTCTAAATTTAAACGTCATTCAAACGTATTTCTGAGATCGATAGAGGAAGAATTGTCACCAACAGGTGGCTGAATATATTTTCTGGAAACCAATCATCGTGCCTGATGCTATCCAACAGCAACTACTCTAATTTTTTGATTGTGTCTACTGTAGGTATTTTCAGTAGTGGGCAATAATGGAGATTTGTCTGTCTGCTGCAAGAAAAACTCCTGAAAACATATCTTTGGCTATCTCTTGTGGTTAAACACATTCCACTTTTAGCAGGGAATGTTGAAAGGAAAGCAAAAGCTTTCTCAAACTAAACACTTTAGGAATTGCATTACTACCTTAAGCACCGCTGATTACCATTCGAGAACTCCAAGATCATTTGAGATCGCTGATCTCCGAGAGCTGTCCATATCATATGGGAATTGACATTTTCAATCCCCATTTGAAATGAGCAACTCTTGTGACTATAGTTACAGTCACTAACAAAAATACTAAAAGGGAACAATTCTTGGGGTAGATATACAGTAGCGAGCCACCTTTCTCTAAGCATTACGAAGAGACCTACCAAAGAATACCGACACACTGAAGAGACAGCGTCGTCTTACTATTTCTTACGCGCACTTTATACTGAACTCAAATTGGTTTTCATTGCCACCACATAAAATGTCTATTGTTTTAACATCTTCAGTTGCGGCTAATGATTTTTTTTGGGTATTCCATATCAGATTGGATTAATATCTTCATCTTTAATTGCCCGTGAGTTAGCTTTCATCTGTGCTGTACAGTTGTATAGTAATTATAATAAATATAGTTGCTTCACAATCAAAACGATAGGATTAGGATCTTCGAAGCTTAATATCAATGATTATCGAACAACAGAAGACGGATCCGGTATTTCTGCTTTCCAACTCTTGTCTGCATTAAGTGATAGGATTTCCAGTTTTTTTCCTCTGTAAGTCTGATGATGTTTACAAAAAATTTAAAAAATAAAACGTTGCATAAGTTGGATATCATGATTTATCAAATTACATAAAGGCTTGTGAGTTGCTATATTTTGCATTTTATGATGACAATAGATAAATCATTTCCTAGCACAAAAGTTTAGATGTGTGCCAAAACAGTTTGCTGCAGAACTTTAAAATCTCATTAAAACATTAATCATCGTTTAGTCGCAAGATACAGGTTAAAAGTATTTGAAATCAGGAGAGTTAATCTATGACATTTTTGATGTTGAAGACGAGAAGTAAATGTTTTGTTCACAGAAAGGGTTTTCATACACAATTTTTTGTTCACAGTTTTGTTTACAAGAAAAGGGTTTTGCTTTATATTAGTTTGGGGGAAAAGAAATCCATTATTTTTACGTGAACTTTATGTAACTTCTTTTGGACTCACTTTGTAAAAAAGTTTAAAAGAGCTTTCATGTAGATTTTTAGGTCTAGCGCGTTACGACTGCTGACATGCGGTTAACTTCGATCATTTTTGATATTTTATAGACATTTTCGACGATGCTGTATCCACATGCGAGATGCATCTCTAACATCAACAATACCCGAACGGAATCGACGAAACAAAAATTGTACGTAAACTGGTTGTTACAGTCTTATATAGGACGATAAACACCTTTCACAATTTTAGCCAACCGGCTATCTTTTTCGCCGTTACAAGAGAAAAACGAAAATGTATCGAATTTTCTGTTTGTTGTCTTCCATTTTTAAAACCTTGTACTCGTAACTGAATCAATCAAACAAAAAACCGCAAGAGGATATTTTAGTGTCAAATGTCAGCTTTCCAACGAGCATAAATCTGAAATTGTTGGATAGATACCTCACGAGATAGCGATCATTACAGACGCCTACCGAAAAAATAATGGATTACTTATCCCCCAAACTAATATATCGGACATTTTATAATCCTACTATATAGGATGATACAAACGAAAAGAGGTGCATAAAGACAAGCAATAATTATCTAGAAACAGGCAGAGAAGAGGAATTTTAACTTTGACAAAGAAAAATATTGGGAAAGTGAATGAAAGATTCCGAAGCTGTGCGATCAGATTTACTATTGAGTGAAAAACGTACAGAGGAAGTGCTTGAAATGGTGACCGCGTTGCACAGGCAAAGGAACAAGTGGTGCTTCCCCTAGTAGATCTTGAGCTCGGTCCAGAGGCGATTGCAGATGAGGCGCCTCGAGCTCTAACCTCTTTCTTTGCCTCTCATAGTAGAATGGGTTCTGTAGAAATTATTACTCACCTGTATGAGTATTATCTCACCCCTTTTAACTCGTAAAAAAAAATTTAGAACCACCCAGTATAGCATTCATCAATTTAAATGTTGCTGTATGCGAACTTGTGTTCTTTGTTTCCAAACTTTTATTCATTTAAGCATCTAGAAGCATCAAAAAAGACAAATATTCAAAATTTAAATTATAATTTTTATGAATTGAATGAAAATATAAACTATATATAATATACATGATGTGTGTACGCATAAGTTCCTTACATACATGTGTGATATTCATACATTGCATACGTACTGTAGAAAGGTAAAATCGTTCATGACAGAAAATTAAAATACTATACAAATATCCAAGAAATAAATAAAAAGCATACATCCAGAAAATATTTTCAATATTAATCAGAAAAAATATTACAAAATTTTGAATGCGTTACAAGTACAAAATTATACTTAAAATCTGTACTTGAAACCAGAAAATGTATTTATAAATCAATAATATAACATTTTATTAATATTTAGATTTGAGCTCTGTCCTTGTGTTGATAAAATCACAGACTTCTTTCACGAATTGTTGAGGGCGGGTTGTGTGGATGAAGTGACCAGCACCTTGTAGGCCAACTTTGATAACTCGAGGGAAAAACTTTTCGATTAATTGATCTTTGAACCTGAAATAACAAAAGGCTCCATGTTACTTGTACGAAAAGCTATAAAAATACATCCATTTCTAAACAAGATTTTTCAAATAAAAACAATTCATTAATTAAAAATATTCCAAAACAAAATGTCTCAACTATAATTGAAATTTCAATTTCATTGAACCAATTTTTTTTCTTTTCTTTTTTTTTTTTTAAATTCTAAAGGATATTTTTCTGTCTGAATAGTTATAGAATATTTTGTAA
>JAPDSC010068270.1:49305-83834 GCA_026290005.1 Latrodectus geometricus
TTATTTCTAATGGTGGGCACTGACTCCTTGATAAATAAAACAACGAAAATTTTTCAAATAGCAGATAAACGAATTCTTTTTAAAATTTCCTGCCATTATTTCACTTTTTTTGTCAATTGCCAGCCAGACTGGCAGGCAATATGCGGTACGCTGCTCCACTTCTCCAATTGAACTATAATTTAGTGGGGAGTCAGACTTCCTCAGTACACACCTGACATAAGTACCCGTTTATAGGATATGCAACCATTCATACAAGGAATGGACAAAGACAGGAAAGAGAGAAAGTACATCCATGCCCGAACTGAGATTCAAACCCCGGACCTCCCAATCCCTAGTCAGGGACGCTAAACACTAGACAAGGGGAAGAGCATTAGTTCACTTTCTCTCTATATACAGTGGGTAAAAAGTCTCCGTACTAAGATACAAATGCAAATCAAAGTTTAATGTGTCACACAAAATGCATAATGATAAAAATGAAAACTTAGATATGACTCAAAAGTAATATTATGTAATAATTATTCATATTAAAAGTTTGATAATACTGACCAAATTAAATAATAAATTATAAAAACCAAAAAAAGCTCGTAAACATAAAAACAAAAGTCTCCGTACGATGCCATAGCACACATAAAATGTTTACAAAAATGCAAAATACATTGTACAAAAGTATATTTAATAATCAGTGGGCCCTCCTTTGCCCTTTATCACCTCTCTTAGACGTTGTGGCATTACTCTTACAAGTGTTTTTGTTATTTCCGGAGAAATATTAGGCCAAATACTACTAATGGCACTCTTGAGTTCAAGTTTGCTTTTTATGTCATATTTTTTGAGTTGCCGGCCAATTTCTTACCACAAATGTTCGATGGGGTTCAAATCGGATGACTGTGGAGGGCTATGAAGTTGTTGCTGCACATGGTAAAGGCACCACTCTTGGCAAATCTTAGAGGTGTGTTTAGGATCGTTGTCCTGCTGAAAAGTAAATCCTGTTCCAAGAGATAGTTTCTTTGCGCTGGATAACACATTTTGTTTAAGAATATCCAGATATCCGTATCGATCCATATTTCCTTCGATGAATTGCAAGTTTCCTTCTCCAGAAGCACTCATACACCCCCACACCATAACACCGGCCATCTGACCCATAAATGCTAAATTTTGATTCATCGCTAAAAAGAATGGATTCCCAAACAGATAATGGCTTACTTATATGCTCCTTTGCAAACTCGAGGCGCTTTTTCCTGCTGCGCAAACTTATAATGGGTTTCTTCCGGGCCGCACGTTCATGATAACCACTTTTTTTAATGACATTTCTCACGGTTTGAGTTGAGACTTTAATGTTGTAATTAATCATTAAATCAGCTGCCAACTTCGGTGCACTGATTCGTGGATTTCCTTGAACTTGGCGAATGATGTTTCTTTTATGCACGTGATTTAATTTTGACGGCCTCCCGGATCGATCTCTATCCTCAAATGAATGAAATTCACGATATCTTTCAATTTTATATTGCACAGTAGACTTCGATTTTTTAGTCAGTTTACTAATCTTTTTCATGAATAATCCATCTTTTCGCAATTTAATCACTAATTCCCGAATAGCTCTTGGAACTTCCATTTTGAGACGACAAGAAAGAAACTTGAACTCAACAACTGTCGACATGTTGTTTCCTTATCAGTGATTAACTTTCTAACGTCAAAGATTTACTGCGGGCCTGTTTTAAAGACGCCAGAAAGAATTTGCATAACGCGTACGGAAACTTATTTTGCACTTCAATTTTAAATTTACTTTAGATATTGAAAATAATGCTTTTCTCGTTTTGTACAAATGAAAATTTATAAAAATCGCTTACTGTAGACTTGTACTAAACACATATAGGCAGTATTTAAAGCAAAAATGAAATACTTCACAAATTATGTTAATTTATTCTTAAATTAAGTGACCGTACGGAAACTTTTTTACCCACTGTATATTTTGTTGAACTTTTCAATTGCTTAACAAATACTTCTAATTTATTTACTCAACTTCAAATAATTTTTTGAAACTTGAAATGAAGGACATTTGATGTTATTACAGTTTTTTTAATTCATTAATT
Organism: Latrodectus geometricus; assembly: GCA_026290005.1. Lineage (NCBI taxonomy): Eukaryota > Metazoa > Arthropoda > Arachnida > Araneae > Theridiidae > Latrodectus > Latrodectus geometricus. Next base: position 51,393 of record JAPDSC010068270.1, read on the forward strand.
AAATGAATTACTTTAGTTTGGACAAAAATATACTATTTTGTAGTGTTGCCATCAAGCAGTTACAATTTTCATCATTACATTTCTTACATTCTTAAATTTTCTATTTTTATTACCTTGTAAATAAGTTTATTATTTCATTTGAAAATTCAACGTTGCAGTTTTGGAATAAGTGAGAGAGATAGTAAGTATGTATGTGGGTGTGAGTGTGTGAGAGAGAGTGAGAATGTTTTCTAAATTAAAGAAATGGATGAAAATTACATATAAAAGAATTTCTGCAATATAATGCAATGAAAAATTTTCCTTACAGTGGTAGAGCGTTCGCTTCGAATCTTCTTGTTTTCGGATCGAATCTCATGAAAGCATAAAAATAATCGAGACAATAAACTGAACAAACTGATTGGATCAACGCTTTACTTCAATGAAAAATTGCTTCAATTATTCTTTGTGACTTAAATAGGAATTGAGTTTACATTTTTTTTCATACATTATTTTGGAAAAATAGGCAAATAAAGACAAGAAATGGATTAAGCAAATCCTAAATATGGCCAAGAAAGAGATCGTCTCGCTGCTATCCATGATTGTCTCTCGTATTCTCTTCGCCATTTGTTTTTGACATTTGAGTCACTGCCGTGCACAAAACTTGTGGAAGAATGTTCGAAATGAACCATAGATAGATTTTTTATGGTTTCATTTTGTTATCTGCATTTATATAACATTTGCTCTTTTTTCTAGTTTTTGTTTGTTATTCTGATACAGTTGGGATTTTTCGAATGAAAACGAATTTTAAATCATCATTACTTAAAGATTTCAAAACAAACAAAATGTCGAAATACAGCTGAAATCGCAATATGCAAACCAAATTTTCTTTTTCAGTCCGTACAATATTTTCTAAGGATATTACTAATTTTCTGTAACTAAATTTAATTTATAAATTTAATCAAAAAGTTATTTAAAATAGAATTTAGTAGATTAAATAAGTGCACATCGAGGCACATTGTCATCTATACTATCGAAAAGCATGTGCTGCATCGATTACAACACATTATTCTAATTATGTTTTTCTCACATCATATGGTATTCGTACATATTGTGTATGGCAAACGAGCTCTTTAAGCCAAGCCAATAGGAATTTTGGATTAGAATGTGTCCAGAGACTATTGTTGAGCGTCGATTATCCTTATGAAAGATTTGAGCTTTGAACACATCCATACACTGTCAAACCTCATGGGTTCTCATTAATAACATCATTGGCATATATTCTGAATTATATCATATCGTTGAACGCACATGTATTCTAGAATACAAATTAGCACACTATATGAACTACAAAGACATTACAACAGAATCTTATACTGGTGAGTTTTTATAACGTGGGCATTCCAGAAAAGAATGTACATAATATAATTAAATTTTCAAGGTCACTGCAGTGGCTGGGATCAAATTCGAGACCCTTTTTTTTCTCAGCGTATTCTAATGGCGAATGATATTTTTCCATTAGAATACGCTGAGTCTGAACGGACAATGATTTTTATACAAGTCGATTTGAAAGGGAGAAGTTGAAATTTATCAACTTTTTATCCTTTTGAAAGATTCGAAAATAAAGAAATAAAGCATACAAACTTCTATGTTAAACACCTTTCACAAATTTTCTTTCACCACTTTTAGTAGACAACAGTAGTTTTAAAAATTTTTTCTGAGTTTTCGATTTAAACAAAAATAATCAAGTTTGTGAAAACTAGATGATCGTTGGTCGAAGATGTGGTGACGAGGTGTCCAGCGGGAGCCGTTGACCTCTTTTAATAACAAGGGTATAACCTAAAATTACACTTAAAGATCTATGCATGTTTACAACGATGAATAAAAGAATAAGTACTCCCAGATTGAGTGCTTGCATGGAGACTCATAAGTAGTTACAGGAGGTAGTTACCAGAAATTAAGACACTGAGGTATATACAAAATAAATGATAAAATATACACAAAATCAACAAAATCAAAGGAAATGGAAGAGCAGTTCAAAATTTATTGCGAATAAAGTAATTGACCTAAATGTTTGGACAGAAAGCCCGTTGCAGTTAAGAAAACATTTTGGCGGCTCTAACAATCGGCGCCGGAGACGAGAGCCCCACCCACTCCTGGATATAAACAAACAAATGTTTGTAAACAAATGGGAGGGAGGGAGGGAGGCTATCGCTGTGAAATTAAGGTTTGGGAAGAGAGATAATTATTCAGTTGTGGGGTTGATCCTGAGGACGGCTCTGGATCTGTGAAAATGTATTAATTCATATGGATTATAGTTATCAATTTTTTGAATTTGAGAATTATTTATGTTATAGAATTTATTGTAAAACCTGAATGAGAGATGCTTGATGTAATTTATTAGAGTCAGCATCCCTAAGTTTTTATGAATGAGTTGATTCCTGAAGTAGGGCTCGGATTTTGAAATAAGCCTGAGTAGTTTATTCTGCTTGCGTTCGATGATGGATAAGTTCGTCATACATGCTCCACCCCAAATCGGTGCTGCGTAAGTTATTATCGGTCTGAGGTAAGACTTGTAGATCAGGAGCTTATTACTAAGGGACAATTTCGAGTTCCAGGCTATAAGTGGGAAGAGGGTTTTAGTAGCTCCAATGAATTTGTTTCTGATATCAGTAATATGTAGCTTCCAAGTCAGTCTTTTATCGAGTTTGACTCCCAGTTATGTTTGTAAAAACTAACATAATGTACGATTCTCCTGGATGTTTTAATATTTCTTTAGTAGAAAAATAAAAAAAAAATTATAATGTCGCAGAACAAGTGAAACTTTATAAAAATTAAGTTTTATATAAAAAGAAACTTTCATAAAAATTAATTTTTTTAAAAAAGTAACTAACAAATTTTCTTTTAAAAAATTATCGAAATATTTTTGTTTCAGCACATATTTTGTTTTTTGAATGTTCTTTTGAGCAATGAAGTTTTCGTGTGTTGAGAGAAGTGTGTTTAATTTCAGAATAATAAGCATTTCAGACGATTTTAAAAAAAAAAACATTTCTAACTGAACCCAAATTTTAATTTTATAACATCTTTTTCTTCCTAGTACAATTAACATAGTTACAGGTATTTCGATATAGCTTACTTAAAAGCAAACTTATCGGCATATTTTTTATCTTAAATTTAAAAGAAAATAATTATTATAAATATATTTTCATTTTTAAGTAAGCGTAGTTGTATAGTAAAACACAGCCATTGAAGAGCTTGAATTTCAGACCTTCTATTTAATACTTCACACAGTTGGAGTTCGTTCTTCTGAGAAGATGTGTAAGTTAAACATTCCGTAACTTCTGATATTCTTATGTTTTTGGACCTTGAAACATAAATTATTTAAATATTGAGGTTGATACTTGCTTACCCAAATATTTTTAAATATAACGTTTTACTAAATAGAGATTTCCACCTTTCAGCACTATAGTGCTGGCTGGTTTGTTTGTCGCTCAGCGACCATTTTTGGCATATAATGAGCAATTAGACAGGAATCACGGTTTAAAGTGGATTCCAAACCACTACAAACATCCACAACGTGGGATTTGAACCTACGAACTGATGAGTCGAAAGCAAAAGCTTTAATTATTTGGCTAACAGATCGGCCACTACAAAGGGTGGTAGGATGGCATTTTATCTAGTACGGCATCCAACTAGTATGCCATCTAGGCCCAAAAGTGGCTGGATCTTCGTAATTTAGAAGCAAAGACCAAGTAGAAGACTCCAAATATTTGAAATACCATCCCCAGAAGTATCACTTCAAATGAAAGACATTGCGACCTTTGCAATGTGACGTAGTTGCCTTCAGAGAACATAATGGATGTTGGGATGTGACAACCTTCTGATAATCAGAAAGAACTCTCTCACCAATCAAGCTACCAAAGATCTATTCAGATTCTGACTTCTTCATAATGCTTGAACTCTATGATTAAAAATTAAGAAGTATTTGCATGTAATGGGCAATTTTATTTGCAGAAATATGAACCTGGAAACATATCGCAATAATTGATTTACACATTTCTTTCGTAAAAACATTTTTAACTTGAATACCATTGTTTTTCAGTTAACAAAGCGCAAGTTCGAAAATTGAAACAATTGTACCAATAAAAATGTATAAATAAAAGAATAACAGTACTTGAACCAATAATTTAACATTATATTCATCTATTAGTAAAGCAACAACTTCTTAGTAGTCGTTGGTTAGTCTCATGCGTATTAAAAATATGTAATATAAAGATATTTTTAATAATAAAAGCAACAGGTTCAGCAAATCTAATAGAGGTCTATCATGTCACCGATAGGAAAACAAATCTTGTATCTGGGATTTCTAACTCAGGAACCAATAACATATGTTCCCTTGCAGCATGAATGAAAAATAGTTTTGTATGTTGGAGTTTAGTTGGCTTATTGCAAAAAGAATATTTTTTTGCATAGGAAAGTTAATTACAGCTAAACTTTCAGTTTAAAAGGGATTCTGAATTACTACAGATAGCTACATACAAGGTTGAACCCTCGAATTTATGAACCGAAAATCAGGCTGTTGTTTTTGCCTTTTGTTGGAAACCATTATTATTAACTATACAGAAGTTGTCTTATTTATTAAAAATCCAAAGAGATTTTCAGTAGTCTTGTACTTATAGAGATCCTAGTGAGCACTTATTGTTTACTTTTAAATTGCTCTCAAATGGGTGAAATTAGCGGCAAGGAAGGACGAGAGATCATTTTCATGTGCGTCCTCATCTGAAAAGACAATTTCCAAACTTTTTAAGTTTAAACCTCAGCTAAACTGAACAGACTGATTCTAACTGAAAGGAGAGGACAAAAGATCCTATTCAGAAGGCTTTTAACAAATGAGGAAAAAAATCAGTGTTATTTTACCAATTATCTGAAAAGGAACTGAAAACAAAATGCACTTTTTAAGAAAATATTTTAATCTTCATTTTATTGGCAACCTTTAAAATGCTGCTGAATGTGTACTATTTGTTAGATTTGCTCATCCCATTGTGGAGAATGTAAATTTCGAAAAGTTGCTCAGTAGTTTAGATGAGCTTCTCTCACAACTGTTTATTGTACTATCATTATAACAGGTGGTTTTACATCAAAATCGAACTCAAAGATAAATTCAAAAATGCTGATCCAATGGATCAGGAGCTGTAAGTTTTTTATTAGTTTCATATCTTTGAAAGCATATGGAGGTACGCTTTCGAGCTTAAATTTATCCATGTTAATTATGTGAGAAGTACCATTACCGTCTATAATTGTTTGTCGCAGAAATGTTAGGTTGGGGAAAAAGAAATCCATTATTTTTACGTGAACTTTATGTAACTTCTTTTGGATTCGCTTTGTAAAAAGATTTAAAACAGATTTCATGTAGATTTTTAGGTCTTGCGCGTTACGACTGCTGACATGCGGTTAACTTCGATCATTTTTGACAATTTATAGACATTTTCGACGATGCTGTATCCACATGCGAGGTGCATCTCTAACTTTAAAAATACCCGAACGGAATCGACGAAACAAAAATTGTACATAACTGGTTGTTACAGTCTTATATAGGACGATAAACACCTTTCACAATTTTAGCCACCCGGCTATCTTTTTCGCCGTTACAAGAGAAAAACGAAAATGTATCGAATTTTCTGTTTGTTGTCTTCCATTTTTAAAACCTTGTACTCGTAACTGAATGAATCAAACAAAAAACCGCAAGAGGTTATTTTAGTGTCAAATGTCACCTTTCCAACGAGCATAAATCTGAAATTGTTTGATATATACGTGACGAGATATCGATCACTACAGACGTCTACCGAAAAAATAATGGATTACTTTTTCTTCAACTTAATATATCTTTCGGTCAAATTCTAGAGCAGCTGGTAGCTTTCACATATTTTAAAGGTCTATGAAATAAAGGAAATATTCTTCGCTTTAAATCATTTTCCTATGATAAGATGTCATCTCTTATTCGGATAGCAAACTGTGTCTGCTCATAACTAGTCTTGAAAAATGTTTCAACAGAAATACTAAGTTTTTCACACAACATTACCATGACCTCCGATTTTCTCTGGTTTCTCTACCAATCTGCGATGCCTTTATTTCTTGTCCACATGGATGATCAATAAAGTCCCAATGTTTGCGATAATATTGAGTAAATTATTTTTTTGAAAATACTTATTTTTATGCAGCACTATTTGCCAGAAATTCAAGGAACATAGAAATGAGAATACTTGCGTTTCCGATCCCAAATTGCAAACGATGCGTGCTTTCTGCATCTGTTCTTGTATTCAAGTTTTGGTCTATTTTCATTAGCGTTGTTGAAACTATTATTTTAATGATCATGTGTCACGTACACTCAGTCGCTTCTTGCTTACAAATCCTCTTGGCAGTAGCAATACCCAGAAGCTCCCATCAGTGTATAAACATAGAAAAGAAAATATAAAAACGTTCCAAAGTTCTAAAGAAAGCTTCTGAATTCAACTACGCCGAAGTGCTTACATGCAAGCATATTAAATTCAAATTGTTTGATAAAGACAAAATTTAGAGAGGATTCATTAACAAGGCTGCCGTAAATGATTCATTAGTTTTAAAAAGGCTATATTTTGCAAGTGTATTCATAAGAAACATGTGATCAAAAACTCACCCATTTAACCGTGTTATTGTTGTTGTTACATTATGGCTAAAAAAAACCCAATCCATCAACATCCGGCCACTCGCAAACACATTTAAATTACAATATAAGAAAAAAAGGTAAAAACCAACATAAAACAATTCAAATTCTAAAATTTCAAAAGATTAAAAAAAGTCTAAAATTTCAAAGTTTGAAGTGTTAGAGATAGGGGGGGGGCGTGTAAGTGGTCAGGACATGCGATCCCTCGCCATCCAATATAACTTGCAAACATCACGACTTTGTTGAAGAAGAACGTCCAGGCCTGGGCAGACGAGTAGATGTTCCCTATTCATATGGTCTACCTTACAGATAGGGTAATGACTACAGGTCAAGATGCCAATTTTCTTAAGGTGTTCAGCTAGGCAGTCATGACCAGTGCTTAATCTAACATTGGCCATGACCTCTTTACGTGTTCTGTGACCGAATTCTTTCCAATAATTTTTAATATTTACCCATAGTTTGTCTCTGGACTTATTAGATAGGCCCGTATTGTAGTTGATGATCCTGTCTCTTATACCTCTTTTTAGGGAATCCAACGGATTAGTATTAGCTTCAATATGTGTTTTAGTGCCTTTCTTGACCAAACGGTCCACTTTTTCATTACCATCTATGTCCACATGCGATGGTATCCATTGAAATTTTACAGTTTTACCACTCAAATTAAATCCCCGTATAATACCGTTTTACTGTTGAGTAATCTTGATAGCAGAATGAATCCAAAATCTTTCCGATCAGGTACCAAATTAGGGGAAAAGATTGAAAAAAGTTTTTGCGACCTTGAATATGCTAGTTGGTTGCATGCCATTTTGTGCTAGTATCACTGATTCAAAGAAACCAGTTGTTTGCTACAAAATGATTGAAATCGATTATTGTCTGGACACGTGTCGTGTAACCAAAGGTGACACACAATGAACAATTGTAGAGGGTATATAAATTCAGTGATTTTTTGGTTCTTTTCATACATCGTTTATATGTATATGTGTAATATTTTCAAACACATACCTTTTTAAAAGTGAATGAATCATTCATACTCTATTATTCATTACTGCCCACCAATGCTTTCCAGCTGTTGTAGATGAATAACCGTACGTTTGCTCTGTATAACTCAAAATATTGAGCACATCGGCGTTTACTTCTCACAAATACAGTCAATGTTTTAATTGAACGTTTTAATGAAATATGTAGCCGCCCAACCTGTCTAGTGGTTAGTGTACCTGAATACAGATGGTTGTACCCAGGTTCGAATCCTGGCTCGGGCATGGATGTGCTTTCTCTCTCTCTTTCTTGACTTTGTCCTTTCTTTGTGTGTGTGTGAATGGTTACCAACCCTATAAACGTGTACCTATGGCATGTGTGTACTGAGGAAGTCGGACTCCGCACCAAATATGGTTCAGTTGGAAAAGTGGAACAGCGCACCCCATATTGCCAGCCTGGCTGGCACACGATAACAACAATGAAATATGTGAGGACACCATGTTCTTCTCAATTATCGAACACCAGATTCTAAAATTAGGTAGCTTGACCTTTTTAGAAGTATCGGAAGTGCGTTTGAATATTATGGCACATTGCTAAAACTTTTGAAGCTAACCTATTATTTTTAGAGGAATTTATCCTCTAAAACGTCAAAAAAATCATTTTAAATTTTTGGCGACAGGAGTAATTGAAATAATTTGTTTGTATTCTTATATAAATGTCTTAGAAAAATTATATTTTTTATTTAAATTTTATTTATTTATTTAAAAACTTGTTTTTTCCGAAATATTTAGTGCATTTACCTGAATATTTTTAGGTTTCCAGGTAATAATATAAAATAAATTTAGCTTTGCAATAACAAACAAATCTAGGTAGATATAACACTCGATTTTAAAATTTTTTATTGTGAATCAAGAGGCGAATATCAACATTGTTTTAAGATTTGATTGATTGGTCACAAATAAGTGGGTAATTTTTATATATTAAACAAGGATTCTTGACTCAGGCTGTATTTTTATCCACATAAACATTTAAACCATTGAAGGGAGTCATAACAGAGGAAAGTTCAGTCAAATACCATGCCATTCACTTATGTTAAAATAGACTTAAAATAGAAAATGAAGTTCATTCCAAAGGCTCCTCAAAGAAATGCAGTATTTGGCAGCTGACAATCTCAAGTTCATGCCATTAAGAAATGCGCCGGAAGATGCTTCCCACAAATCGGCTATTGATGCTATGCGTTGCCTTGCTACGTTTTCAGTGCACCATCTGCTTCTCAGTTTTAAAAGGGAAATTTGTTTTCCTTGTTAATATATTACATACATTTTCACTTTGGTTCATTGTAGAGAATTGTGCTGGCCATGGCATATGACGGGATCTTTAGCATTGAGATAATCTTGAACAACATGTGTTACAGTGATTCAAATCAGTATTCATAAAATCAGATTTTCGCCGGCAGCATCACATAACATTCAAGTATCTTTCAGAAGAATGTCGTCAGTGCCTACTACAAAGTCACAAAACAGGTGTTTGTTTAATTTTTGTTTGTTCATATTCTGAACTAAAGTCTTATATGGATACCTATTTTAGAATATTTTAGTGATAGTTATCATAGACAATCTTGTGATATTAATTTAACGGGGCGATTTCACATGAAAAATATGTTCGTTTACTTCACAAGCTGGTTACTTCATCAGCCCAATTGCTGCGCACATGACAGTATAATCCTTGCGTGATTGATGTGAACTCTTGATGCAAAATAGAACTTGGAACTGCATAATTCACTTGTTAACAAGGATTATGTTGAGATCTTTGTGTAATAAATTAGTGCCTCATGAACATGAAGTTGAGTTGCAAGTCAGCCCTGCATATTATTTTTCAAATAACATTTATTTGTGGGATGGCGTATGGTTAAGTTAACTTTTGCCACTCACTCCATTCCATGGGATAGCCTTGTAAATGATTATATATCTTGCTGAATTTTAGCATCTGATGTTCTGCTCATTCAAAGTTCCAGATCAATCTTCCCAGAAAGTTTACCTGAATGAGATATTTATGAAACTTAAGTATTCTAACTTTCTGTCTACATTTTTGGTTTCATGTCGAATAAAAGATCAATCACTTCAAGTGCTGAGAATCCGAATCTTTGCTGTCTCGACATTCACAAGGACGGATGAATGAGAGTTACGACAGAAGTTTTAAATCAAGAAAATTGCTTGGGTAATCCCGTTGGCGAGGGCGTCGTTCTTACCATCGAAAGACAGTGAATTCGAATCCCAGCTTAACCTAAGATTCATCGTATTCACTATATGAGACTGGGTTATATTCAATTTATCGTAGCTGTAATGTCCTTCAAGTGAAATAATACCTAATATAATGATGGGAGTTGCACGGCAAGTTTTGGAGATTTTCTAATTGGTCTCTGCTTGTAAATGGCAAAACATCCCACCTGGCTACTTACACCTAATTGGTCTAGTTGAAGTCAGGGTCAGGTACAAGGGAGCTTGTTGGTTCAACTACTGCATAAAAAACAAATATTATTCAATCAAAATGCTTCACGATGTATAAGTCGGTATTTCTAAGTATAATCAGTGAAATGAATTCATTTCATTCATCATTGCATGTACCATAAACGAAAGGTACTTGAGACGCCCACCCTGTCTAATGCCTGACTGCGGATAGGAAGGTATTGGGTTCGAATCACAATTCGGGCATGGATGAACTTTCTCTTTCTCTCTTTCCTTTGTCGTTTTCTAGTATGAATGGTTATCTACTGTATAAACGGGTATTTATGTCATGTGTGTACAGAGAAGGTCGGAGTCCGCACCAAATTGTGGTTCAGTTGGAACAGCGCACCCCACGTTACAGCCTGGGGGCCACTCGGTGAAAAAAAGGGTACTTGACAATTTTTTTCAAACAAATGAATCGCAAATTTAAATACATAGCAAAAAAAAAAAAATGTTGTCTTAAGATGTAACTTACGCTTTGAACTGGGAAGCCTCGCCGTACAACAGCAAGACGTCGCCGTCAAAAGCCCCGGACAGCACATTTTGAAAAGTGTCCAAAGCAATGGATTTAGCGATAACATCCAAATTCAACTCTGCTTCATAACACTCTCCATTCCACTTCAATGGCAAAAGATCCATATCAAAAGAATCAATAAATTCTTCACTCACTCTAAACTGCGGGAAGAAAAAAATAGTTTTGAATGATAAATAAAATTAGAAAAATATTTAAATTGAGTAGAAATTATAATTTTTGATTGGGAGATTAGTATATGCAGTTGAGCGCAATGTAGTCACAGAGCATATATTAATTACAAATAAGTTTTTGTCTAATTTGGTTTTTATTTCGATTTCATTTGATGAAATGAATGGGTAGTAAGATTACAACACGCATTCTAGGAAGGAAAATCAAGATTCTCCGACATATTGAAATAAAGATTAGTTTTATATTGATAATCAGTCACCAGAACATTAAAGTAGGATTAAAATATACCTGACATATAAATAACTATAATTGTATGTGGAGTAATTAAAAACATTTTTAAGTAAGTCCTATTTTCATGTATTCGGATAACAGAATTTCCAATAATATTAGGTTGGGAAAAAGTAATTCATTATTTTTTCGATAGACGTCTGTAGTGATCGATATCTCGTGAGGTATCTATCAAACAATTTCAGATTTATGCTCGTTGGAAAGGTGACATTTGACACTAAAACATCCTCTTGCGGTTTTTTGTTTGATTCATTCAGTTACGAGTACAAGGTTTTAAAAATGGAAGACAACAAACAGAAAATTCGATACATTTTCGTTTTTCTCTTGTAACGGCGAAAAAGATATCCGGGTGGCTAAATTTGTGAAAGGTGTTTATCGTCCTATATAAGACTGTAACAACCAGTTACGTACAATTTTTGTTTCGTCGATTCCGTTCGGGTATTTTTGATGTTAGAGATGCACCTCGCATGTAGATACAGCATCGTCAAAAATGTCTATAAAATATCAAAAATGATCGAAGTTAACCGCATGTCAGCAGTCGTATCGCGCAAGACCTAAAAATCTACATGAAAGCTGTTTTAAACCTTTTTACAAAGTGAATCCAAAAGAAGTTACATAAAGTTCACGTAGAAATAATGGATTTCTTTTTCCCCAAACTAATATTTCTCATCTTAGTATACACATGCGTAATTATAGATTTATTTGTGCAAAAACTATCTAAATATACAACTATTAAATATTGCTGGATATTTATATCGAAGAGGCTTTCGTATTATTGAACCGAATGAACTATTTAGTTGATAAAACTTAAAAACTCTAGATTATTTTTTTCTCTTTGAATTAGTTACAGATTTAACATCAGTTTTCAATTGTAGAACAGATTTATTAATAAAATTTTTAAGTGTGTGAGTACTTTAAGGGAATTTTCAAACTTTTAAATGGAAATTAAAAAAATTATTTGATTACAAAGAAAATTAATATTTTTTTATGAGTTTGAGAGTGGTAGTATTAAATTAGACCATCAAATGAATTCTATCAATATTATTCAAAGCACTTCCATCACAATTTTTTTATAAGTCTAAAATATCTATTTATCTCTCTCTCTCTCTCTCTCTCTCTCTCTCTCTATATATATATATATATATATATATATATATATATATATATATATATCTATATATATATATATACAAAACTTATGATATCAAATGGGAGAAAAAATTTACTGACATTCTTGTCAAATTTGCTGGAACAAATCTAGCTCAAAAGTGAAGAAAATTAATATCCTATCGAATTTAACTCTAAAAAGAATTATTAAAAGATGCACACATGTCAATTAATTCTCTATAATTATGATAAAAAAGTAACTAAAAAACAAGTCTTTTTTAAATATAATATTTAAGAAATGAGATATGTATAAAATCGATGTAAGGTGATCAACTATTTTAAACAGATAAAATACACTCCGGGACATTGAAAATATCGGACCAAGAAAGGAGTACGGAATTGAAATTTAATACACAAAATGGTATAGATGTGTGATTCTCTTGATTCCAAAAGCAAGACAATTAAACAAATATTGTGCAATCATAATAACGCTTTGAACCACTTCCAGCTGCTGCAATACATGCCACCACACGGTCCGATATTTTCCGGAGACAAATGTGCCCACAAATCAGAGAGACACGGTGGCATCAGGTGTTTCAGCTGATCCCAGTCAGTCCACATCGGGGACAAGTCCGGAAAGTGGGCCTGATATGGAACTGCCTAACGTGGCATAAGAAGTCTTGAGCAACTCGAGGTTTATGCGGACGAGCATTATCTTGCTGGGAAATTGGCCCTGGAAGATCAATTAGAAAAGGTCCCACGTTGGGTTGATAAGGGTCATCAACATAACGCTGGTCCGTTATGATTCCACGTACCAAAATTAGAGTGAACCGGCTATTGCAGGCGCTTCCAGACCATAATTCCTGCTGTGGCTGGAATGTGCAGGGATGACTTTAATATAAGGATGACTTTGCAGGAGTCGCCAAAGTGGTCTATATAGACCCCCAGGTAATTTAATAACAGTAGAGGTCTATCTGACCCAAGGGGTCGAATGGGGGTATATTGGGACTCGAAGGAAAAAAAGTTCTTAATACAAATCATCTTCAAAAATTAAACGACGATTTTAAACTGCGCTTTGTTGATTTGGAAAATACCGACATCCCTGATTGCATTATTGCGCCATTTTCGGCGCAAATTGATAACGTCGACATCAACATACAAGATGAGCTTGCTGAACTATTGTCTGATCTTGAAGCAAAAACGCTTGTTAAAAATTTGACAATACATAGATTTTGGACTAAAATAAATATAAAGCAAAAATATGTGAAACTTTACGAAATGGCTCAGCCCTTTATACTGACGTTTCCAAGTTCGTATAGGGTTGAAGCTGGTTTCAATCACGTTAATTTAATTTTAACTAAAACAGAAATAAATTAAATGTGGAGCTTCGAGGGGATTTAAGGTTAAAATTGACTAATTTCGAACCCAATATAGCTAACCTTGCCAAGAAACACCAGGCACACTCATCTCATTAAGAACTAAAAAATCTGTAGCTACTTTACTTACTGTTTCTGATTTAATAAATATTTAGACTAATATATAGTTTTATTTTAGTTATTTGAAAATTACCTTTGTGTGGGTCTATGGAGATTTCAAAAAATTATATAGGGGGCGATGATCAAAAAAGTTTGTCGACCCCTGGTGTAGAGTGACAGTGTGGGTGGAAGTATACTGTTCACCAAAGCGCCTTTACTCCTTTACGTGGTATTTATTTATCCCAAAACACTATATTTTGCCAATCTGTTGCATTCCACGTCACTCGGGCCACTGTTGACGGAGTCACCGATGTTACACGAAACGGGTGCTTGGATCGCAGATTCAATTCTGCATGCCGCCTGGAAATAAACGGTTTGTGGAACAATTGCACCCCTACGAGATCTGCGTATCGGAACGAATCACGACGGGATCCACGAGCGCTTGATTCTTCGATTTTCTAGCCTCTTCCTTTTTGCCACAGACACATGAGGGTACTGTTTTGTGTCCACTGCTCTCAACATGTTCTACCTGTACACTACAAAACATTGACTAGCAACATGGCTCGATATGTAGAGATGAGGTCCTTCTCAACCTCGTTTAGACGCCGCAGGCGAAGGCCTTTGGTGTCCGCTGCGTGAACTACCCATCACTGGAAGACACCGAGTCTCCCGCCAGGCAAGGGAAACACAACCGTTCCAGCAGTCGATGACCTTACTAGACGAGTCAATGCTCTGCTCAGCCGATGGTATGGCTAGTCCTCTCGAAGACGATAGGTTCGATACCGGAACAAACCAGACGAACCACCCCCACCAACCCAACGTGTATGCATCTCTTCCCGTACATTTACCCTAATTAAATCACACTACAAAGCCCGAGCGCAAAGTGAGGCCTACGCAGTGATCGTCACCTTAACAAATGCGGGGTGGGAAAAAATGCCCTCTAGGGGGACTTTGAGGGAAAAGTGGGCCGTATTTACGTGCAGCTAGAGGGAAACCTAGAAAACCTCTAGCAACTCTACTGTTGTTACCGGGAGAGCGGCAGTCTGCTCTTTGAAGGTTGTCTTTAGAATATTGATGAATTGCCGTGTCCTCATTCCCGGATGTAAGAAGTTTGGAACATCGGTGCGTCTCTGTGCTTGGATGGGTTGGAGAGTCATGACCTCGTTTAACTGTGCGAAATGTTTTCTTTTCCTTCGCTTATTAAAATCGGCAGGTGATTGGTACGCCACGCGGTTTATATAGGGCCACTTTTTGGTCGTCGGGTATGCGTATTGGAAACAAACGCGAACCATATCGGCTCTCATTCTTCTTATAGTAGAAGTCCATTAGTCCGGTATCCAACAGTCCGGAATGCCCAATAGTCCGGCATCGCTCAGGAAAATTGTGAAAATTTTGGTTTTCTCCAAAAATGTGTCTTTAAAGCAAATAAAAACGCTCAAGAGCCATTCAGAAGTTTTCGGGATAGTTCGAGATCATTCGGAAACGTTCGGTACCGTTCGGAAACAATTAGCGGCCGGCTAGTTTCAGCTGTCACAACAAATTCAGGTGCAGTGCAGCCCCGTTAATCAAGCACGAAGCGTCTTCGCCATTTTTTTGTGCGAGATTGTTTTGTGTTCTTTCACATTGCAGTAAACATAACTTTTGAAACTGCTTATAAAAAAGTGATTTACGTTCTAACTGTACAGTGACCATGTTTTAAAAACCTAAGCCTTCGAGTTCAAAAAAAGAGAAACGAAAACACGTAACACTGACTCTCAATCAGAAACTAGAAATCATCAACGGCTAGAAAAAGGCGAGAATAGAAATGTTTTAACGAATGAGTTTAATATTGGCTCATCAACTATTTATGACATTAAAAAACGAAAAGATAAACTAATGAAGTTTGCTTCTCAATCGGTAACTGAAAAATTGGCTTCTAGACAAACATTAAAAAAACCAAAACTGGAACAGCTAGATAGTCTATTGTTCAAATGGTTTAGTAAACCTTCAGCCTACTCAAAATCTTGAAGAAAGTGACTCAGATGCCAAAACGGAAGAAAAGAAAAAATTCGGCTGGGCAGAAGCTGCAGCATCACTAAATAAGTTTATCGCTTTTGCTGAGGCTAGTACTAGCTATAGTGCTTCAGAAATTATTGATTTCCATATCATTAGAATATTAATCTAATTGTGTGTATGCTTATAATTACCGCCCGATAGACCGGAATTTTCGGTAGTCCAGCACCGAGCCGGTCCCGAACGTGCCGGATTATCGGACTTCTACTGTATTTGCAAAGTTTCCCGCCTGCACCCTTCTAGGTGCGCTACTTTCAATGTTTGTGAGGGAAATTTAAAAATGTCAATAAGACGAATAACCCGATATATTACTTGTAATACTTTATTTTTATGTTATCCTGTTAACTTATAAAATTAAATTCTGCGTTTGCGTTTTTTGACTTATTTAGTTTACTTCAGCGTATTGATTTGATCTAAAAGTTATAGAATTACGCATATTTATGTTTTCATTTTCTCTTACTTTTTATTTTTTTCTTTATCAGATACCTTCTTTTATAATTGAATCTATTTAAATTAATTAATTCCTCATAAGTGTTCCGAGAACTTTGAACAGGTGAATACATTAACGGAATTTACGTATTCATAGATTCATTTTCATCCATTTGCAATCAAGAATCTTATTAACATTTTTCAAAGGATCACAGGTGGTTAATTTTAAAAAATAAGTTCAAATTTTGAATTATGCTTAAAGGAATAAGTTTTGAGTTAATAATTTCAGTAGATGTTCTGTGAAAAAAATTGATATTAAACGACTCAGAAAATTTAACTGAAGAAAAAAAAATGCTTGACATTTGAGGTTTTTAAACTTAGTTTCAAGTGTTTCTGATGGAAAAATATTTTTATTTGATTTATGAAGAAAAGGATTTTTGTAGTGAGGTAGAAAATTATAATTCATTCGATGTAATTCTAATGACTGAATTAATAATATATTATAAATAACAAATTGAATAATATTCAATATAATCAATTTGGCATAAGTTAACTTTGAACAGCTTAAGAATTAGAGCAGGAAATTGTTGACTGATTAATTGGCATGAAAAAAACAGCAAATTAATGACTCTTTTAAAATGTTTTCCTGATACAATTAAGCACTTATGAGCACATTTTATTGCTACGTTTTGAGCCAATGTTGCCAATATCAGCATTAAAATGTTAATAAATTTGTTCATTTGAATCACCCATGTATAACTCTTTTTAATAGAATTTGTGTATACTCCATTAGTAGCCCTAATAAAACACACATTGTTAGTTATCGCTAGTAATTGAAAATAGAATTTTATGGGATTGAGTTTCGTATAGTAACCCTTCACTCCCATAGTAAGAGTAAAGAAATATTTTAACAAGGGTTTTTTTTGATGGGAGTGCAACTTTGAAACAAATTTAGCGCCTTCTTTCATCCAATTCAATATTTTGGGGCATTTGCTTTGATAAATCATTGAGTTTATATGTTAATATTACAAATTGCAATTTTTTATTAGCTTACCAAAATCAATTATTTTCGTTTGTTTGAATAATAATCTATTGTAAAAAATGACAATTAAACTAAAATTCGTGATCTAATCAATTTTCATAATGCATCGAAAAAAAATGAGAATTTCTAAAAATAAGCTTCAGTTTTCTAGAGAACAGTTTGAGTTCAAGAGCATGACTCTGCATGAAGGGTGACATCGAGGACTTCTTCAGGCTGAAAAAAGCTGACCAACAGTCCATTCGATTGCCACAGAATGAAAGTTTGAACTGTTTCCAGAAATAATGTCAAAATTAATTCCATATTAGTTGTTGATTCTTTAAAAATTCCAAATGCCAGCATTACATGCAGAAATTTGTGTGGAAAAGCTTAAAACTTCGATGCATTATCAGTTATTTTTATAATTATTCAAATATTGAAAAATGTATTGAAACTATCAAAACATCCCAAGTAAAAAAATAATGCTTTTGGTTTACTAACATTTATTGATCATATATTTGGTTTCTATATTTTTGTTATTATTGTTACCGTGGAACAATTTATCTCGATATTCTTATAAAATGTTTTGGAAACTTTCTTACTTCTTTCGCAAAATTTTTTGCGAACCCCTTTGAAAATTTGTCTGCTTTTTCCTGGCTTCCAAATTCCTTCATAGATTCCAATACATCTTTACCTGTGTTGAATACCAGTTCTAACAAGCTGCCCGGCTGAGGCTTTAGATTACGGGCTGGAACATCTTCTATAATCAGCATTTCAATCTTTTCTGGCTGCAGTGGAATAACTTCATTATAAAATATGAATAAAAAACATGTTGGTCTAATTTGAAATCCTTTTTAAATAAATTCAAGCAATGAGAAATACATCAGCACAAATAATCTATTGAGTTTCTGCGCAATTATTGTTAAAGTACGTGAGTAGGAGCGTCAAAGCAGCCGATATTACGCCAAACAGAATTAATGCCACGGGAATCGCGCCAAGAAATCAGATAATAAAATTACACACATCCTTAAAGAAAAGATTTATAGGTCAGAAAAAGCCATATAAAAGAATTTATAGGCCAAATAAAAGAAAAAAGTAATTATGACCCTCTCTTAGAGTCAATACCTACTCATTTTCCACCTATTTTTGAATAGTTTTTTTCAAATAAAATCGTAAAAATCTTTTATTGCTATTTTCTTTTGTCATAATATCTAGGCGCAATTCCTGTAGCTCCAACTCGGCTTGGCGGATTGGTTGAAGTGGCGCTAATATGTAAGAACCCAAAATTCTTTCTTAGTTTAGTTGATGGGTGTTCATCAGTCCTCATATGGCATATGCGGGCAATTTAGATTGGCCTTTACAGTTTGAAGTAGACCTGTTTGGAATAGCAAGAAAATTTTCACCTTGGAATTAGCTCGCTATCTCTTCAGTTGCGAACAAGCCTTCCGAAAAACTTTTACAATAAACTTTGGTAGGGAGGCTATTCATAATGCGGTTTCATAGAAAGAAAAAAAAAATGTGGTATATGAATGCTACAAGTTTAGCGTACGATATAGCAGACAGTAGAAAATAATTATGAAAATTATTAACAAGCAAACAATTTCGAAAATAAAAAATATGCGTTTTTGCACATTTTCCTTTTCCAAATAAAAATCAAGATAAAAACATGCAATTATTACTAAAAGTGGCATACTTTCTTTTTTTCCTGAGTTAAAATAAATGCAAAAAGATAATTTTAGAAACACTGTAACGATTTTCAAGTTTTTGAAATAAAGTTTGTTTTTACTTGAGTTTTTCGCCTGTATTATCAGCTTCTGGAATTTAAAAATTCACTTGTTTTAATCTAACGATACAATTATTTAAAATTTTCACTTTTAATTAATAGGTTAAAATAAAATTAATAGAAATTAAATTAGAAACTTTTATTTAAATTGCCCCAGTGAGCTATTAATACATATTATTTAAGCATTATGTACTGATTTCCTATTTCAGAATATCAGAGTCCATTAAAATATTTAATAGAATCTAGTTATTTATTCCATAATTGTGCTATTCATTTTTCAGCAGAATAGAGATTTATACACGTATGCGAGGGCCGTTTGATAAGTTTGTGATTTTAAAATGAAAAACGCAATATACATAGCAGGACACATTTTTTTTTCCTTTCATGTTTATGTACTTTTTCCAAAGATGTTCTAATTTTTTAAATCCTTTCGAAACGTTAACATTTTTTGGAATTCATCAAAATAAATAATTGTGGCATTAATGATTTTAGAAATTGAAAAAGAAATGTTTTTCTTCGAAGTCATTTTTTTTAAAAGTTTAAGTTAGAATAGAGGAAGCAGTTTGTAGCAACCAATTTAGAGACTGCGAATGTGAACAATTGAATTAGGGCATTATATCCTGATGATAAAGCACTCGTTCTTTTTTATACGCTTTTCTTTTCATTAAAACGGCCTAATCAATCAACATCATTCTGTCCGAAGATCGTTTATTCTTTTTTCCTGAAAGTCCACGGCGATTATGCGTCCCATTAAACTGATTGTCTCTCCATTCGACAGTTCGTTTGAAGAAGCGTACTCTTTAGACAATATTTTCATTTCTAGCGTTTAATTATGTACTCTAATTTAAAAAACTGTGGCAAAATACAGCAAATATTTGCTTGGTTTTGGTTTAAGCATGTCTAAAATCCATTTTGAAATGTTACGGGAATCCTCTTTTCATCGTGAGCAACCCACCTTACTGATACTTTGGTATGTCTAAATATTTATGCAAAAATATTAATTGCATGAGCATCTGATACGTCTCACGCACACGCCCCACCAGATGGCGTTCTCATCACAGGACACCTCCGACTGACTGTAGAGCTACGCCAGACGTCATTGGATGAATTTATCAAACATAGGGGGGGGGGGATTAATTTGTATTTTAATAATAATATATTTGTCAGAAAAAAATTATGTGTATGTTAATGCAAAGAACTAAATTGCATATTAAAATTTGTTTTTTATAGCCTTTTGCTGCATAGAATAGTAGCTTTCTGAGTTAACTGCATAGTTGTAACTACCACAGTTTTTTTAAAAAAAAATATTTTAAAGATAAATGATCATGTGCACAAAAGCAACTTCACATAGTTTTTCATACGAAAGGAGCTAACGAAATTCAACGAACAACTTGTAAGGTTTTACAGAATGCGTTAACAAGAATTCTTCAACATTCTTAGACTAGTGTCTCGAGATATAGTCCTTCAAAGCTCGGCTCCAGATGGGAATTTTAACGCATGCGCGTTGAGTAACAAATTTTGGCTGAGATTCAGCGGGTTGGCGATGTGAATAATGCGATAAATTTATCTGGCTAACAAGTGTATTTTGTTTACATATCCGTTATCCTTTCAAAAAGAGTAACGACTTTGTATTGCCATATTTTTAAAAAGCCTTCACAAAGTATTCGTTAATTAATTCATTGTGATTGTGAATATCAATTCTGTGTATTGTTAATGCGATAAATTTATATAGCTAGCAATTATTCATTAGTGGATAAATTCGTAATTTACTATTGTTTATAAATACCGAAGCTGCTATGCTTATTAAACAAACTTTATGTATAATCTTAATACCTCTTTTGACAGCTATACTTAAAATAGTTGCTAAGGAAAGAATTTTATGTTTTGAAATATGTATATTATTTAGCATGATATTTTGATTTATTGGAAAGAAGATAACTTATTGGAGCTATTATTTGCTAAAAAAATATTTTCTCCGAATTTAGTTTCTTTATTTTTATTAATGTTCAAGTCATCTGGATTCTATTTTTTTCTTATTCAGCTAATATTTTGATTGTATACTATTTCTTAGAAGTAAAACATGAATGTGAAAATAATCTGGAACATAAATCTGAGTTGCTTTTGCAAAAAGTTTTGAAGCAATACTTGTCACTTGGGGAATAGTCACCTGATACCATATGAATTCTGGGAAATGCTTATTGCATATGAAGAAAGTAAAAGCAGGTAAAAAAATAACAATGCCCATTCCTAAACATGGGATGATTTTGTGTCTCACACAGTCTCCAGTGAGTTAATGTATACGACATCCACATATTTATTTTTGAGAATGACGCTCCCTATTATGGCTTAGCAACAGCTAGTTAAGAAAACAGGGTTGCTAAAACTAAATGTTCACATTGTATACCGCCAAATTATTACCATCACTTTCTTCAAGTGCGCATGCGTTAGAATTCCCATCTGGAGCCCGGCTGTGGACTCTACCTCGAGACACTAGTTATTCTTAGCCGTTCATTGTTGCTGTTATTATCATAATAACTGTTGAGATTTTCTCACTCGTGTGCATTATAATTTAAGAACGTGCATCATTCACCTTTCTGAGGGCAAGTGTCATGGCCACTTTTCCACCCATGCTGTGGCCAATAAGGATGACTTTGCCAAGAGCGTGGTCATCCAAGAATTCTTCGAGGTCGTCAGCCATCACTTCGAAGTCGTACTTGTCCGTCCAGGGGCTTTCTCCGTGGTTCCGGCAATCGATGGCATACACCTGAGATGAAAAGGATTGGAACATCATTAAAATAGTGGTTGTAATAATAATAAGCTAAAAAATAACCGTTACCAAGTTGAATTTCTCTTTAATGAAAAGGTAGAAGAGTTAAAATATTAGGTCGGGGAAAAAGAAATCCATTACAGTAGAAGTCCGATAATCCGGCACGTTCGGGACCGGCTCGGTGCCGGACTACCGAAAATTCCGGACTATCGGACGGTAATTATAAGAACAATAGGTTAATAATTAAACTACAAATACAGTATGCAAATACATACAACAAAGTTTATTTTACATCTCATATAATGTATGTACACGTACTGTGAAACCTATTTCACTTAGATTTAAAAAAGTCATGAATGTCTTTTTGTTTTCTTGACTTTTGACGTTTAGTTTAAAATTCATTTCTAATGATATGGAAATCAATAATTTCTGAAGTACTGTACTAGCCTCAGCAAAAGAGATAAACTTATTTAGCTGCAGCTTCTGCCCAGCTGATTTTTCCTTTTCTTCCATTTCGGCATCTGAGTCACTTTATTTAGGCTTAGGTTTTGAAAACATGGTCACCCTGTGTACAGTTAGAACGGAAATCACTTTTTTTATAAACAGTTTCAAAAGTTACGTTTACTATTGACTAACCGGCCGCTAATTGTTTCCGAACAATACCGAGCGCTTCCGGATGATCTCGAACCACTCAGAAAACTTCCGAATAGCTCTCGAGCTTTTTTATTTCCTTTACAGACATACTTTGGGAGAAAACCAAAATTTTTACAATTTTCCGGAGAGATGCCGGACTATCGGGCATTCCGGACTGTTGGATGTCGGATTAATGGACTTCTACTGTATTTTTACGTGAACTTTATGTAACTTCTTTTGGATTCACTTTGCAAAAAGGTTTAAAACAGCTTTCATGTAGATTTTTAGGTCTTGCGCGTTACGACTGCTAACATGCTGTTAACTTCGATCATTTTTGATATTTTATAGACATTTTCAACGATGCTGTATCCACATGCGAGGTGCATCTCTAACATCAAAAATACCCGAACGGAATCGGCGAAACAAAAATTGTACGTAACTGGTTGTTACAGTCTTATATAGGACGATAAACACCTTTCACAATTTTAGCCACCCCGCTATCTTTTTCGCCGTTACAGGAGAAAAACGAAAATGTATCGAATTTTCTGTTTGTTGTCTTCTATTTTTAAAACCTTGTACTCGTAACTGAATGAATCAAACAAAAAAACCGCAAGAGGATATTTTAGTGTCAAATGTCACCTTTCCAACGAGCATAAATCTGAAATAGTTTGATAGATACCTCACGAGATATCGATCACTACAGACGTCTACCGAAAAAATAATGGATTACTTTTTCCCCAACCTAATATAACTATGAAATAACTTTTAACAGACTGAATAGTTTAGCTTGAAAATTTAAGAAAAGCACAGAATTCTTTAAAATTAATCAAAAAATTATCTATGATTATTTTAAAAGAGGAATGGCGGAAGAAGTTTCTGATAATCCTGAGAAAATATGATTTTATCTTCCACATCAAGGAGTACTTAGAAGAGATAAGGTTACAAGAAAACTAAGTGTAATATATGATGCTACCGCCCATTCCACAAATTACATTTCATTAAATGAATGTTAAACTGATGGACCTAATCTTAAACCAGACATATTAAGAATATTAATTAACTTTAGGCAATGCAGAACTGCATTTATAGCGGACATCGAGGAAACGTTTCTGCAACTGAGGATCGAGATAGTGTTAGATTTCTTTGGTTAAAAGGGGTATTCGATGAAAAATATAAAGCTCTTAGAGTGATTCGAGTTCGTTTAGGAGCAACTTGTCGCCCATTTTTGTTAGCAGCTACATTTAAGCATCATGTTGAAAGTTTCTGATCTGATTATGCAGCCGTTAGTGATTTAATTGAAAATTGTATGTTCATTGATCATTTAATACGTCGCACAGACAATGAAAAAGAAGCCATAGAAACACAAGAAAACACGTAAAAATTTTTGCAAGAGATTAATTTTAATAAGAGAGCATGGAAAAAAAACTCAATTTCAGTTCCGAACAAATGGGAAGAAAATTCTTGTCTGCAGCCATTAACAGATGGTGGCAAAGTTTTGGGTTATTATTGGGATAGTAAGAAAGATGCGTTAACGATTCCAGTACCAGATATTACCATATTGAATCCAGATGAAGAAATTACAAAGAGATTTATATTAAAAGTAATTGGTAAACTCTATGATTTCATAGGATTTATTAACCCCTTCACTGTTTCGTATTAAAACCTTATGAAGGAACCCTGGATTACTGGATTCATATTGGCAGAGATCCTGTATTGTGAGACTAGCGTCTGGAACTCATTGAAAACGCCCAGTCCAATTACTGTGAATCTAATTGAACTATATTATACATTGAGTAACATTGCTTAATTTCATATTCTCCTTAAAGAATTGTCGTATATATCGCAACTGGAATAATGAATAATTTTATAGCTACTATAAGAATTAAAGTAAAGTATGTATCTTTATTTAGGTTTAAAATTTTTTATGATGTTGAAATTAACTTTAGAAATTAATATGTTGTTGTTACTAATGACACTTGGCAAAGCCAAGCCCAGCCATCAGAGCCTGGGAGAATGAGCGTCTTCCGACAGAAATTAATATGTAAATGTAATGTATAAAATATTTATATTATTATGATATAACAAAGGTACATATTATTATAACTATAACATTATATTATTATTAAGTGTTGATCTCATTGTTTCGAAAAATGAGTGAATTAAATTAGTATTAATTTAAATTCTACTCTTGATGATTTTGTGGAGTTCATCGGTAGGTGGAGTGGATGTTGCAATTACAAATCTATAGATGGTGCATCTTACGAATATATGTGTTTGTATCAGAATAAGATTAGATGTAGATGTTTTGTTGTTTCATGTCTTGTTCTTCCTCTGTTTTGTCCGGTGTTTAACCTTTCTTTGCATGATTTTTTTCTTTATTGGTGAAATAAATCAAGTTGATATAATTCATGTTCAAAATTAAAGGAAAAATGGTTAAAAAAATCTTAGTATATATTGATAGTATAAATTTAGCAAAAAACAATATGCTAAAAATTTCCATCATCATCCAAAGTTAGATCATTAGCTTAGTACTAAATAGAAATAAAAGAGGAAAATAACACGTGTTACAAACCTTTCTTCCACTCATTTTCAATTTTTTAGCAATAGAAACTCTAATATAATAAAACAAAATTATAAACGAAATCATACGTTTATTGCAACTACAACAAACAGCGGAATGAGACAACTTTAAGCACTGATAATGACACTTGTTTATTTTTGACAGCTATGTTTCTTTTTATGCAATATACATTAAAAAGGTATCCAAACACGATCCACTTAAAGTGAACTTTTTCTTTTATATAATTTTTTGGCATTATAGGTAATGATGGAAATTTCCACCATTATGCAAAGAAGGGTTAATAAAGAAATAATAAACCTGCTGAAGGTAAGCTTATTTAAATTTTAACTTTGTTATTATTAAGATGATTTGATAAACATGATTAACAATAATAGAGTTATAAGGAATTTGTTACATAGGGTTTTAAGCAAACAGTGATATGAAAGCTTTTTTAAAGGATTACTTGCCTTACGTCTTGTTTTTTTTGCAATGAGTGGGGCAACTATCTTCCACGACCTTCTGCATTCAAGCATGCCATGGTGGAGAACTATAGGATTTCGATGATTTGAGTATGAATCCGCATCGTATACATCATACGCAAGTTTCATATCTAACGGATAAGAAAGGCAGTTTTTTTATGAATGTATTTCTTGTCATGGATTAATTCTAAATTATCAACACATAAGAGAGAAGCAAATGTAGAATTTGAATCATATTTTACATGCAAAGTGTATTTCAACATCATAAAAAATATTTTGACAAAAGATTACATAATTCACATAAATGTGTAGTATGGAAAATTAGTAAACATCAAAAAGAGCCAAAATATTTGACTCATTAGAGTAAAATATTTTCAGAAAAGTAAATAAACGTCAGATGAGTTAAATAAACATGCATATACTTCCTAATCTATTAAGAATTGGACGTTTATTTATCATTCTGAATTATTTACATCAATTATAAAATACGATGTATAAATGACATAAAAATGAGCAAAAGCCCGTAAAATTAAAAAAAAATTCATTAGTGTGGGGAAAATAATTAAAATCTTATCTTTGATAGATCTCGGGAATTAATTAAGACAAGGAAAAAATGCAAGAAACAGATGGTTAGGACAGTTAAGTTGGAAATACACCAATGGGACAGATGATTGTAAATGGTTTTCATAAAGAACCTTACTACTCATGTAAGGGAATAAAAATGCTGAAAGGGAAAATAAAGTTTTGTTGGCGAAACTGACGAAGAATTAGCGCCTGCTCCGCTATGTAAATTCTGACTTCAGAAAAATGTGAAGACTGGAAAATAAGCTTCGATAGTGGAAGTGCGTTCAGCGATTTGGAAAAACTGGATCGTTGGAAGACCATGCGAGGACAGGATAAACAAGCAGACTTGTTATCAGGCTTTCATTTTAGTCAAAATCAGTTGTTGGAATTCACAGGACACTTAAAGATGCTTACCACCATTTTCGATTTCGCTTTGTTATTTGCCAGTATTCTATCAACATTTTTTTTTAAATTCTTCTTTTATCTTAAAAGAAAGCAAGAGATTTATGGATCCTAAACCAGCAAATTGATTTTTATTTCGGCTATGATTACCTACATTTGCTCATTCTGCAGTATACAAATGTTGAATAATATTTACTTAATACTTAATTTACCAAGCACTACTTGTTGAAAATGCCAAGAATCAGTATCTCGTGTCTGCTGCGACTTGAAAATGGTCAATGGCTACTTTTATGTAACAATTTGACCACATGAGAATATTGAATACTATGATTTCTAGATACGTTTTCGATAAATGATATCGATTATTAATAAATATAAATAATGTTATAAGGACTCACCATGAATTAATATTTGTGACCCCCGCAGCCGGATACCCCCGATTCGATCCTATTGCATAACGAGAGACACTTTTCTGCCTTTTTTTACATATCGGGAATATATACTTTGGAATTTTCTAGATTTCTTATCACTTGAAATTATAACTCACTATTCATGAGAAATCTTTAGAGATATCGAAGTTTTATAGACGTTCCATTACTCTACAACACATGTTCTTTCTTTTCCAACAAATCTTTCCGCTCATCTGTTGCACAAGAACAATCAGTAAAGTGATAAAGGAAACAAAATATAAATTATTTATAATAAAATTATTGTTAAAATTATCAATCGTCAACATGGTGATTCTTTCTTTTTCAAAGCTGTTATTTATTTTAAACAACATTCCAATTCATAATTACCCCTAAAAATCAGTGTCATAAGTTATTTTTCACTTACTTACATTTTTGAGGAAATTTGCCTCTAAAATTTAAATTGGAGTAAAAGATCCCTCTACTACTTACTAATCTACAAATTAGTTATTAAAAATTGGTGCATTTAAATTTGAAAAAGTGTATGGCTTTACATATTTAAGATCCGAGATTAACATAGACAACAATATCATATCTGGAATCAGAGGCGAATCATTGCTGTCAATAGATGCCTTTAGAGATTAGAGAAGTATCTGAAATCAAATTAATTAAAAGGAAAAATAAATTTGATGAATATGTAACAAATTAATTTGTTACATATTCAGCAGATTTATAATTACATATTTAATATTAAATTGGACAATGACAGAAGAAGATGAACATGCTCTTCGAATATTTGAGAGCCATCTACGGCCCAATTTTGGAGGCATACAATTTAATGGCTTATGGCACTACCGTGTCATATAGATTTGTATGGGAATGATAAAGCAGAAGAAACAACAAAAAACACAATACTTATAACAAGTTGTACCCCTGAGTGATTTGAAGAATTCTTGTAAAAATTGATTCAATCCCAATGAATTTACAAACCATGAACAAATTGCATTCCATTACACCAAATATAATTTCCTTGTCAGTTTTGCCATTGCGCAGATCTCATGTAAAGCTCACTCTTCTGAGAATTGGGCCCACTCGTTTTACTCATAAACACCTGTTTTTTTATTGATCCGAAACCCTATTGTTCTACATGCAATGTGTCATACACTGTTCAGCATATTTTAATTATGACTGCCCAAATTTTAATCACCATCGTCTTGCATATTTTAACGTTACAAGATCTTATTCTAGAAACTCCTCAACGCAACCTTTTCACCTTTTTACGTTCTATTAAATTCCTACAATGTATATAGTGATTTTACTTTTAACATTATTTTATAAATCTAAATCCTATACCATAATACGAGGAATGGTTGCCAAGTCGAAAATCGCCCCAGAATTAATAAACTCCAGTAAACTTGGGGGTCTGGGATTTTTTTTCAAAATTTTTTTAAGTTCATTGAGATTGGCTGATATTTTGGAGAATTATTGTAGTGTTAGGGATTTTTGGTAACCAATTAATTTTATTTCAAGTAATATTTGTATAATAATTGCCATTTTTATGCGACCATGTATTTGGTAAAAATTCAAGTTATGAAATTACAACAGAACTGCGTGATTCTTTAGAATGATATCATATTTATTGTTATTTATCTTACCGTCTTTCATTTCACTTTTTATTTTACATTTTAATTCCATTCACTGTTTCTTTTATGAACTTAACAGAAGAGCAATATTTTTTATTTGAAGCTTTAGTAACACAGATACCAAAATATAAACAGGATATCATATAAACATATATAAACAGTTAATGTAATATAAACAATTTTCTTAAAAGTTCATAGTAAAAAATATCGAGCATTGATTTGAACTACGATATAATTTTTTTAAAACAATATTTATAAAAATTATCATTGTTCAAAACATCTGTGACGATTTATCGACGAATTATAATATCCTATATTATAATACGAGGAATGGTTACCAAGTCGAAAATCGCCCCAGAATTAATAAACTCCGGTAAACTTGGGGGTCTGGGGTTTTTGGCCACCAGGAATCGATTGGCGCCGGTTTTGAAGCGCTACGGTCGAGCAGTTCGGAGTTACAGATAGGATATTTTCAAACTTTATTAGTTCGCCATAATGGCTATAGATGGCAGCACTTAAATTAACTTTGTCTATTGCCTAATAGGTTTCAAGCGGTAACGTGCTGCCATCTATAGCCAATTATCTTTTATTTCCTATGACTTTTCAAACTTTACCTTTGTATAGAATAGTTCCCTTTCCAAACTCTAACTTTGTTTAGAATAGTTAACAATTGTGCACTTTAACCGGTTATCTTTTCAGCAATGGTTTCACAAATTTTCTTATGGCATGTATTGTTTTGATAAATCACAATTGAAAATTTAAATCTTCGAGTTAGCTTCGAAACCCGTTTTCTCCGAGCTTAGCTCGGTCACCCGTTGGTTTTATCTAACATGTGCTTGGCACAGTTTGTCCTGGAAAGGATCTTGTGCAACTAAACTTCCACAATCAATTAATCAATGGCTTATGGCACATATGCTCAAATTTAATACGCTATAGCGTCTTCAAAGAATTCGACGTCAGCAAAAACTTAAAAATTCCATACTTTAAATGCTCCAAAAGACCCAAAAACAACATTGCTAAAAATAAGATCCAGGGTAAAAATACTTACGAACCAAAAATCGTGAGTGGCGAAAAAAATTTTCAGTGGTCAAATATTTGTTTAACACTTTCTGATGCAAGACGAAGACAGTTCACAGTGATACTAAAACATGTTCTCCACAGAAAGACTGCTTAACCTGTAAAGACTGACCTATTTATCTAGTAACTCATGGTGTTGCACCAAAATTATAAAAATTCCATTTATTTAATTAATATTAATTCGATACAATTATAAAAAAAATTCTGCTACATATGCCGTATAGAATAGTTATGTATTTTTAACTTAAGCGTCTTGTTGCATTCTGAATTGAAAAAATATTTATGAAAAATTGTTAAAATGTGAAAAAGGAAAATATACTTGAACTTAAAGTTATGTTAACAGAGTTAAATTAGTACTATAATAAATTTATGCACTGTTTCTACTTTTATCTTGCTTTATAATTACAAAAGTTTATTTTGAAAAAAACTTAAATATTACGAATTAAAAAACTTATTTATGTAAATTGTTTTAAATTTTTTTCGTTTGATTACCGATATTCTTAGAAATGTTATAAAAATAATGTTAGACGTAAACAAGTATTATTAAACTGCTGAAACTCCTATATATATATATTCCTTCATGCTTTAATGAAAAAATTAATCGTTAAAAAAAGTTGGGAAATGGTGGCGAGCCCCTATTGAAGCAGTATTTCAATTAATGAAAAGTGATATTTTGCGAATTAAAGAACAAAATCTCTCTTAATTAGTCTTCAATGAAAACGTACCTCATTCTATTTCCTCATGATAATTGCAATTCTTTGACAAAATGTCGGTATAAGGATACTGGTGTAAAATATATCAATCATATTTTTTTTTCAATGTTGTGCTTTCACACAATGATATCTTAATCAGTATTCTATATTTGAGAAACATTAACATGCTATATATGTTCTTATAAAGATTTTTAAACTATAAATTGCATAATAATAATTTCCACTGTAAATGAGCAAATAATATAATATTTTTTTTACAAATTATAAGTTTTAAAATTACTGTTATCAATATCAATCAATATTATTGGCCCTTAAAATTTACTATTTATCAATATTCAATTTCAGTAAAATTTTAACTTTTTAAAATATCTTTTCTGACAAATTATTATTTAGTTACTGACACCACAGATAGTAATCATTATCACTGGAAGATTTTGGAAGGATTGTAACTCTTTTGAAAAGGAATTTTTTAAAGACTTCCTTTGCTGTTTATTTCTGTGTTATTTGTGCATCTCGAGTCTTTTGTTTCTGATATCTTTAAGCATTGCAGGACATATTATACAGGAATTGTCTTGCATTTTATTTTAAAATCGCTTATTGATAAGAATAAAAAACCTCCTGTATGCATGGTTATACTTTTTACTAAATTAGGAATGCTGAAGAGAATTTTTATCTAAAATTTATAGGATTTTTCCTTTTAGTATTTTGGCGAAAAATATGAAATATGATAGGGAACAAAGGAAATTGTTTCTTCCGTCATTATTTCTTAAATATAATGAATCTGACGAAATCGGAAACTTTTGTTAGGATATGACCTTCTTGAATATCAACAACAGAGTCATTGTCTTTTCTGAGAATGGTACACCTGATGCTATCTCTCTTGAAAGAAGGAAGCGTGACAGCTCATCGGGAAATATTAGGTTGGGGAAAAAGTAATCCATTATTTTTTCGGTAGACGTCTGTAGTGATCGCTATCTCGTGAGGTATCTATCAAACAATTTCAGATTTATGCTCGTTGGAAAGGTGACATATGGCACTAAAATATCCTCTTGCGGTTTTTTGTTTGATTAATTCAGTTAAGAATACAAGGTTTTAAAAATAGAAGACAACAAACAGAACATTCGATATATTTTAGTTTTTCTTTTATAATGGCGAAAATGCTAACAAGGTGGCTAAAATTGTGAAAGGTGTTTATCGTCCTATATATGACTGTAACAACCAGTTACGCACAATCTTGGTTTCGTGGATTCCATTTGGGTATTTGGATGCTAAAGATGCACCTCGCATGGATACAACATACAACAAACTTGATACAACAAACTTGACAGCATGTCAGCAGTCGTAGCTTCGCACAAGACCTAAAAATCTACATGGAAACTGTTTTAAACCTTTTTTACAAAGCGAATCTGAAAGAAGTTACAAAAATTTCACGTAAAAATAATGGATTACTTTTTCCCCAAACTAATATATTAATGAGATATAGAGAATGAAATACTCTGTGATACTTTGGGATGGGAAAATAATGTATTAGCTTAGAAATAAAAACTGAATAGTTCCTAATAGAAATGGATAACGATTACTTGGTTCATTCTTATTAAAAGTATATTGCTTGGCGAGAAATGTTTGACTTATTTTGTTGACATAAGGAATGCCAAGTTTGGGCTGTGTTTGAAAATATAATTCGTGTTATTATCATTATTATTATTATTACAATTTTGCTTTTTTTAAAGTCCCCTGTTTCATTTTTTACATCAATGCAGCTTTTATTAAGGAATGAGTAGGTTGGATTACAATTATGCAAAAAAAAAAAAAAAAAAAAAAAAAAAGACATAATTCACGAAAGACGAGTGTATTCGAATTATCACTTTATTCAGTTAAAATATAATTTAAATTCAAAACGGTTTTGTTGCCATTGTTTATGACGAGAAGTTAAAGTTGAGCAGAACCAAAGTTCATTGTGCATTTCATTTGCTATTCATTGCCTTCAAATTAATTTCTTCACAGAGTGACAAGGAAAAATTTAGGAAAAAAATTTTATCTGAAAATAAATCAACATGGTGGTATAGTGAGAGAAATTTGCTCAATTCCTTGTTATTTCGCTCTAACACTAAAATTAGAATGCAATAAAATACAGTATACAATATATATATATATATATATATATATATATATATATATATATATATA
>JAPDSC010068282.1:0-11453 GCA_026290005.1 Latrodectus geometricus
TGTGTGTGTGTGTGTGTGTGTGTGTGTGTGTGTGGACATGTATTAGATATAGAAAATAACGGAAATCCTTGTGGCTTCCTTATAAGGTAGAATAGGATTATATGAAATTCGTGACTAACATTTTTTTTTATATTTTTACTATCCCTTATATTTTCATGGGTAAATGAGAGAGTATCATAAATTCTTTATTTGCTTACTTTCATTGCGGCTGAAACTAAAAAGTGTGATTTGTCAGTATTTAAAATAGAAGATGGTTAAAATCAGTCAGGTTGGTGCTTCTGTGAGACATAACTATGTAAGAAAAACCAGACTTATAGTAAGATGGGTATTGAAAATTGTGACTACATTTTCTATTAGATTTAGGCATTATTAGAATTAATATTCGTGGAACACTATGGCTGAAAAAGCAACTGCTGAGCTAAATGAACAACTACAGAACGCAGTATGTACATACACAGTTTGAATGGAATTGTATAGGCAAAGTTTTGTGGTTGAACAGCGATTACAAAACACGATTGATAGACATAATTCAAAAACAACAAATACAATGCTTCAAGAACTAAAATATCTGGACTACTAATCCAAAAACACATTTTTTGTTTCCCATTTAATTTAATTTCTCCATATTTAACAGCACTAATCGTGTTA
Source organism: Latrodectus geometricus (assembly GCA_026290005.1). Taxonomy (NCBI): domain Eukaryota; kingdom Metazoa; phylum Arthropoda; class Arachnida; order Araneae; family Theridiidae; genus Latrodectus; species Latrodectus geometricus. Next base: position 649 of record JAPDSC010068282.1, read on the forward strand.
TATATTTCGAACCCAGGAGAAGCTTAACCAATAGGCAATCTCTTTCCTAGAGTGCAGGACATGTATGGTTCCATAATGACTTATGAATATCTTTCATAGTTTGGATTATTTCTTTTTTATTCCAAAAATGCACTGATCACTGATACCATTATGACAATCTGTAGGATGACTGCTTGCATTCTAATGATCAGAAATTGTTTCATAATAGGAATTGTTCCTATCAAGTTGATAATTCAACGAATTACAGTAGTCGAACTGTTCAATCATGTTTTCGGGAACAGGAATACTTAGTCACACACTATTCGACATCTGCCCAATTATATGTATTAAGTATCATACAACTCCTTGGATTGTTTTATAAGAAAGAGTGAGATACGATTATTTTTCTCCTGCGTTTTTTTTGGAAGTTTAATTGAAAAGCTCAGCTTTAAAAACGGTATTACAACAAAACACTCTTTTAAGTCAGTGTGAACAAGACCAAGAGTTAAATTTAAGAATATGGAAATTCTAAGGAAATTGAAAAATTATATTGAAGCTTCGCAGTTCTAAATTTCAAAAATCTGCAACTTATAAAATGTTTTTAAAACTTAAAATTAAAATCAAATTAAACTACATAAAAGAGTAAAAATATGTAGGAAAAAAAAAACAGTACACTTCAATATACAGCACATTTTTTAATTTTTATCGTTTTGAAAGCTCAAATACATTTTCCGGATTATTTATTGTATAACCATGAAAAATTAGAGTTAGAGAAGCTAAGAAAAAGTTCATGTTATGCGTATTCTCGTTTAAAAGAAACTGAGAAAGATATTTTATTTTACATTATTCAAGAATTTATTAGCTGAAAATGTGAAATTTTTTCATTTGATATTAATCTTTAATGCAAAAAATAACTTACCAAATAACTTAAATTTTGGAAAAAGTTAAGAAAAGAAATACTTGTAATTTTTATATTCAGTCTGTTGTTATCAATATTGAAATCCCATAAATTAAATGTTTTCTAATAATGACAGATTTTAAGTTGAAAAATATAATCATAAGCAATAGTAATTATGGCAGTCATAATAAGCTGCTCCTTAAAAAAATATATTTTTTGAGAAAATCTTACAAAATCAAAAATAATATCAAAGTTTTTAAAAAATCCTTTTTATTAAATTAAAATCAGTATAAAATATTTCATTTCTACATTCTAATAAATTTTTTTTCTCTTTCCTTTCCATATTTTATTTACCTCATTCGTAATTTCATTCATCATTTTTATTTTACTTTCTATTCATTAGCTATATCCAAGTGTATTTTATATATATATTCTAGTGTATTTTGCAACTTTGGAACTGGTATTCGGTGTATGCATTCTATGGAACAGAATTTAAAATTTTTTTTGGATTAATTTGATTTTTGATAGGGTGCACCTAAAATTTCTTAAGAAATATTTTGAGCTTCTTGAGAAAAAATTTTACACGGAAAGTTGCATCAGTGACGTAAAAATTATAGATTTGATGATACTAAATGAAAAATAGAAAATGACGATTGATTATTTATTTTATTTGTTGTTAATTTCAATTGTTCATTTATTTTAATTTCCAGTACTTCTTACTTTTAAATATTCACTACAAATTTACATATTTACACTTATATATGTATAAGTGTTATATATATATATATATATATATATATATATATATATATATATATATGTGTGTGTGTGTGTGTGTGTGTGTGTGTGTGTGTATATTTTCAGTACTTACGTGTCAACAACAAGGTATCTATAAAACAAGGACATAAAGAGTGGGAAAAAATTCTTCCTCACCAGTTCTTTTATATAATTAGTGATAAAATAATATCTTAAATGCAATGTATGAGCCAATGATATTTTGTTTTCTAGAAATTTAATGTTTGTAGAATTCCAGAATCATGTTTTTATTAGAAGAGATACGTGATCCTTAATTTTGATTAGATAAACTCTTATACGTCTCATAGGGTTATGAGTGAGAAAATCAACACTTGTTTATTAAAATTACTGAATGGATTCTGTGATAACGTTAATCTTTTTTTTAAACTGAGTATTTAAAAGTATCAATAATTTTGCCATTTACACTTCTGTGTACATAAGGCCACTGAAGTCAGTAAGTATATCAAAACTTAGAAGAATTTTTAAATTATTTTGAAAAAAAAATTAATCTATTACATAAACTATCTTTTAAAACTTTGTAATTAAAAATATGTATTTTAAAACGCAATTTTCTTTGAGAATATAATCTCTTATGACTACGCACATAATAAAATATTTAATACTATCTTGATTATTTTTATATGATAATATGGTAATGGATTCATTGTAATGTTTTAATTGTGAAATTTTTGAGATGTGAAATGATGAAATTTTTTCATATGAATATTAAAATTTTATATGTCTTAAATATTAGATAATATTCACAAATGTAATTATATAAAATATTTCATTTTTTAAAAAAAGTACATATTTGATATTTTTTCAGAACAATGAAGCTCCTCGCAGTTCTATTCCTTGCAGGACTTGCTGTTGCATCTGCAGTTCCTTTGCATTCCAACAGCCATGGTATAGATATTACGTTTTTCATTATTAGAAAATATTAGTTAAAATTAATATAGAGTTTTTTATTATTTTTTTAAAAAAATATTATTAAGCAATGCAGAATTATTTCATAAGAGAACATACTCATTTGTCTGCTTACATTTTAAATTTTTTTTTTTATATTTTTCTGAAGCAATTCCCGGTTTTAAAATTATTTCAATACATCACTTGCAACTGAGTATCCGATTTAATATTATATGAAATTCTAACTTCGTACAAATTAATTCTGTATTTTTGCCTGCCATATTTTTGCCTTTTAGTTATTGCTTATAAGAGGCTGATGATTTAAAGAGATTGGTAATCCGAAATGGAAGGAAATGTTTATCAAGCTAATTTAAAAGATGTATAGATTATGATTTATTTCAAAATTTTGATTAATCATTTGTGATTAATCTGAAGTATAATTGGGATTTTTTGATTAGAACTCATTGTAAAGTTGCTTATCTTGAAATTCTCCCCATTCTGCAACTGTACTTGCTTCAAGAATAAAGATAGGTTTTCCTTTTCCTTTTTTAAATTTATCATCGATGTGTAGCAGCTGTAGCAAAGAAAAATATGCACATATTGGATTTTACCCTTTCTACATTTCTACTAATATTTTAAAGACAAAACGATATTTACTATTTTTCTGGATGTTTGAAATTGGATTTCGATTTCTTGGCCAGTGTAGTGAAAATCCGAAACATATTTTCAACTTTCCCAATAAGCTATAAATCTAAAATAGATTGGAAAGAGAGTGAAAGGAGTCTGAAATCAAACGTTTAATAATTTTGTAACTAAAGAGAATTTTCAAGTGTTTCTCACCTCAATCTATATTTTAAGTTAATCTATGTGCAAGACATTTTTTCATCGTGCTAAACAGCATTTTGAATAAAAATATTTAAATGTTAAAAAATAAATATTGTGTTAATTCTCGTAATTCTAACTTTTCATTCAAAGTTAAAAACTCTGTTTTATTGAGTGTCGTAGACTGCGAAAGCAGATGAATTTGGCAAGCTTATTATGTTTTTATTACCACAAATTGAAAAAAACAACCATATATTATTTACTGCATTCTTCCCTTTGTTTTTGAATTTATGCATTATTTATTTATTCAAGATTTAAAGTTTTTAAAATGTTAAGGGGATTTTGCCCAATGAAGTCTTATATTAACATTTTTAATTTTCAATTGTAATAAGTAAGTCTAAAAATCTTCTATAACTATATTTTTTGATTTTCAAATTGACTTTGTTTCAAACTAAATATAAAGAGCTTTATAAAAGAATTACTCAAATATTTGATATGCATCATGTACAATATTTAACTTCATTATTACATTTAAAATTGTTTCTATAATATCTAGTTAATTAAGAATTGTCTTAAATAAAGATTAATTTTTCTTGAAATTTTCCCTTGTATTATGGAAGAATTGATCACATATTAAGAATTAACAGATTGTCATGTAATGAATGACTTTCCTTTTTTTCGACAAGCCTCTTTGTTTTATTCGTAAAGGATAAAAATTTTAAAAATATTAATGTAATTTATCTAAAATATTTTGAGCAATATATCCAATATTAACATTATAAATCAACATTTATTTACATATTTATGCATAACACGTCAATGTCTAGAGGTAATTATTCCAAGATATGATAACTAATTTTTATTATTCAAACAAGCACTTTTCTCATGAATGGAAATGAAAAAAATTCATTCTTATATTAGTACTATCTTAACATTTTCATGGTCCTATGATTTTGTGAGAGAAACTGATAAAACAGAAAAAAAATGATTAAAAATATTTTTTCTGTTTCCATTTCTAATTTAGTATGGAAACAGAAAAAATTTTATTAATTTAATGTGAGTAACATTTTTTTGGTTATGCAGCTTTTAAATTATTAAAGCTGCATAACCAAAAAAAGTTGAATGAAGAAACAATTTTCAAAAAAGAAAGTTACTCACATTTTGCCCATATGTCTTCAAATTTTGATCCAATTCATGCTTGGAAAGTAATACAGAAATGCTTTTTAACTTAGATTTTTGAAGTATATAGTAGAATAAATTATTTATTTTCACTGTGTAGTTTTATGAATTTGTTCTAATTGGAAACATCTTTTATTACTATAAAATCGTACGTTTTATTATTTTTAGACGCAGAACTTGAAAGTTCTCTGAATGAATTCATTTCAAGCGCTGCATTTGAAGCTGATGGGTATGATTTAAGATTTATTCTTTTTTATAACATTAACATTTAAATATTTAATCTATTATTTTTGTAAATTAATACTTTATATTAAATCGTATGAAAGATTTATCATTATAAATTATTTATCTTCAAATAAGATTTTCATTAAAACTATGGATTAATTTCTTCCATTAGAAATAGGCATTTTAATAAATTTTAATTACGTATTTTAATGAGTTAATACAAAATACATTACTTTTTTTGCAAAAGAAAAAAGTTGACTATATTTTTTTAACTAGGTAATATTAGGTGAGACTTGTAAGCTAAATGGTAATTACAACAAATGCTTTTAAAATTAATTATGACTTTAAAAAATATATATTCGTATTTTTTGAAAATAATGCTCACTAATATTTCATTTATTCTTTTTTAAAATTTCGTATATGTAAACTCATTATATATTTTTTATAATAATTTTTATAAATTATTTTATTTTTAAATAAGGCGAGCAAAGAAAATAATAAATGATATCTTAAAAAGCAATAGTTAATAATTAATAATAATAATTAAAAAGCAAAAGTTTTCGCATAATCACTTCACTTACAAAAACTTAAAATTTGTATTAAATTTTCTAACTAAATATAATATTTAACTGTCTAAATTTTCGCGTTTAAAAAGTATTAGCACTAACAAAACTACACCCAAATATAAAAACATTTTTAAAAATAAAAAGAATAATACTTCTCTTCTTATTATGTAAAATGATTTTGAAAATACAGCATGCATATGATTATTTACATTCTTTTAAAATATTTGGATGCAAAAATAAATCATTTGTACTTGAAAATGAAATTAATGCATTTCTTTATCTCTCTCTCTCTATTTCAAAAGAAGTTAAGCAATTCGTCAAAGCAATGGACATTTTTGCAGGATATTAGAAAAAGAAAAACATTCACTAAAACAAATGAAATCATAATATATAAATATAAAAATGAATGACTCAAAATTTTTAGTACATCATAGTGACTAACATGAAAGCTGTCATATAGTTTTCTCAATATCCACATTGTTTAACTTCACAATTACATGATACTTTACATGCATCATTCTCAAATGCATGCATCAATCAAAATGTACACAGTCAAAAATTTTCTTAAATATTGAACTATAACCGTGTTCGTCTGGTTGCGAAGAAAGAACGTCGTTCTCATTATTGGAAAGTAGTGAATTTGATTCCTGACTTAACCGATGTATTCACTAGCGGCTCTTAGGCGCCAAGCAAATAGTTATCGCTTTGCTTTTTGGTTTAAAACTTCTTGGATTCGAATCCCACATTGCATGAATGGCTCTAGTAGCTCGGAATCATCTTTAAATTAAAGCTTAAATTAGCACTCGTTTGTAAAAAATGATATTGAGCATCGAATAAACCAATCAGTAACGACATCTGGGCTACACAAAATAATCCTCCATGTAAAAGGGTATTGCAAGACTTAAATAGTTTTCCACCTTGACATAATTTATAAATGACAAGGATCTAACAGTTTTCAAATGGAGGATGGCACACCTATTGAATGCCCTATTGTATAAATATGGCACCAATTCCTAATAAGATAGAATACATTGTGCTAAAGATCTTCAAAGATGGAGTAGAGTGAAATTCAGTTAGTGACTGGTTATTAAAAAGACAAATCTACATTCTTTTGTTGAAATATAGATAACTTGAACATATTAAAACATGTATGTAAACAGATGTTCCAGCAAAAGACTGAAACCTTATATAATTTTCATTGTTTCAATAATGTGTTGAAAACTACTGCAATAATTACTTTAATTTTCCGAATACTATAGTTCTATCACTAAATCACGTTTAGACTTCATCACTCTGAATAAAAATGTACACTGAATAAATGTGTAATTTTAATATAACAGTCATTTTTAATCATTGTTTAATTTTCCAATACAGAGAGGGATTTGATGTCGAAAAATTGAAAGAAAAATTCAATGAACTTGTGAAAAAAGTTAAAGATGCTTTCGAAAACGGAGTAAATCTGAAGGATGCTTTGGACAAAGTAAGATGAAATATGTTTCATTTTAATAATCATATATTTCACTAAACTTTAAATAAAAAACACAAAATATTATTATGCCTAGATTTATGACATATATGTTTATTTTACTTCCTTCTATTTTGTTTTCAGAGTAAGAGGTTAATTTTATAAATATTGTATATTCTGAAATTAAAAATAGCTGAATAAGATAGAATACATGACACATTAATTTCTCACTCAAATTTGTATAACCCAATTGAAGCAAATTTATAAAATATTTAACTTAAATAGTTATAGTTTTTAGAAACAAAAAAACATTTAAATATTAATATATTAAAAAAAATGTTTTTTTTTAAATTGCAGTTATAAGGTAAACAAAAATGTTAATCTTAAATATTTGCAATAATATGAAGTTTTCTAATAATAAAAAATTTTTTTACTGAAAATTTTTCAAATATTATTTTATAATAATTCGTATATATTTTGCAAAATAATGCTGATAAATCCAATGGAGTGTAACAAAGGCTGTCTTCAAAGCTCTTATTTAAGAGTTTACTTAATTTAATTCAAAAAGTATGCTTAAGATTATCTGAACATATAAATCAATATATAACCCTAACAATAATCATCTAACAATGTCTATACGCATCTAGAAATGACTTAAAAAGTGAGATTTTTTATTTTCCTTATTCTTAAAGAGTACCTATAAAAGTGTAAAGGAATTTTATGAAAGCAATGACACTTATATTAAAGAATGATGACTAAAATTTTTTTTGTTAAATGTCCATGGGATTTGGTATTACTGCGATAAGTCTCAATTTGATTTGAATAATATAAGCACTGATACTAAAAATGCCATTCTTAATGTATTGAAAAATAGCGGACTAAAATACATTTTCCGATTTTACAGTTGCAACAAATTAGAGAGAAGTTGAAGGATTTACACGTCGATCTTGGAGAAAACGGAAGAGAATATCTGGAAAAGTTGAAGGAAAAAGTGAGAGACTACTGGAACAAGCTAAAGGAAAAATTGACTTCAAAGCGATCTGATGATTTCTATGTTAAGCTTCAAAAATTGAAAGAAATGGTAAAGATAATACTAAAAATTGCTTTAAAATATTATTTTAATTTAGTAATAATGTAAATCCTAAATATAATGTAAATCCTAAATCAACAACATAGTAAGTGTTAAGCAATTCAATGTGGCTAGTAAAAGTGAGACAAAATCCATTCAAACTTTAGTAAATTTGTAAGAATTATTTTAATTCTAGGTATTATCAGTTTTACTAAAAAAAGAAATATTTTGAAATAATCTTTCACTAAAATACTTGTAGTTTAATTAACTAATCGATAGAATATTGTTGGAATATAACTTTATGAATATATTCCCTACTTTTTTTTTAATATTAGATATTTTAATTTTTATTCTATGAAACAATAATAGATATTCAAATAGTTTGATAGCAAAATATTATGAATGTGTTTTGTACATAAAAAAAACATTTGTGCTATAAGATTTAGCTGGAAAATCAATATGGGGAAATTTAAAAAATTAATTTTTAGAAATATTTGATATTTTAATTATTTTTAAGGTTACAATTATTTTCCTGCAGTCCAATAGTTTTACCTTAATAAAGCTGGTAAAGTTGCTATTATTTAAACTAAAATTTAAAGAATGAATAAAGTCATCATAATTCTCCCAATAATTTCAAATTCACTACGTAAACAAAATCAATTCAACCACAAATGATGTTACATAGAAAAAAATAGCACTTGTATGAACTTAACTTAGATTAAATGATTATAACTATAGACAAATTACTAGTTTCTTTAAAATTATTGAATTTTGCTTTAGACCCATTAACCTATACTATTTCACTTCAGTTTTAAATTTTGCCTTTGAAATTTATATGTGTTCTACTGATTTGAAAATTGCAGATTTAAAATAATTTCAACAATCAATAGACATTTTTTGAATTTATTTGTTATTTTTGATTTTAATTTTAGATATAGGAATTTTTTTTATATTTAAATTACCTATTGCAAAAATAAGATAAAATTTAATCATTATCGTTTTTCAGAATTTATATTTATATATGTTTTAATGTTACATTTGCTTATTTGTAGTTGGAACAAGGAGTTGATGCAGATGGTCTCAGATCTCTGGTAGAAGAAATGTTTGGAAATGGAACTTCAAACGAGGTATTAATATTCATTACATTTTAAAGGATTACAGCAATTCTTTATTATTATATAATCATTATAATGCTGTTCATTATCATAGAATATTTTCAGTTTTTAATTTAAATGATAATATAAATAGAAGCCATTACTTGTTTGTTTCAACAAATATTGTTTGCAAGATCATAAACTTATAAAATCATAAAAATTGGCACAACTATTTTGTGTTTTGATCATACATTTTCGTTCATTTCAGTTTACTGAGCATTTCTTCACGCTATTGGATGAAGGACCATCAGGAAGACAAAAGCTCTTAGAGTGGATCGAACGTGTGGTTGGTGAAAAGGAAGACTAAGCTTCAGAAGTGTAAAAGTACATCTAAAATAAAAATTTATTTTTCCAACGTTCTTGTATCATCTTTCAGACAAAAACTTTAATTTATTTATACTTAAATTTTTTCTATTCCATTAAGAAAGCTGTCTTAATCGTACTTTAGATTTCTTGTTAAAACTGCTTTACGCAAATATGAAGCCATGATTTTCTGTGTGAGGGTATACAATATATATTTTTATTATAATATAAAGGGTTATTTTCTTGATTCCTTATTATTATCGAAACACTGGAGTAATATTAATTTCAGCTTGTATTCTAAGAGTTGTTCCCCTCATTCCCTATTTAAGAAAAAAAGAGAAACTTTGGATTTAATTAAAAAATATGGAAGCTAATTATCACAAGTAATTATAAAAGTGAGCAGAAGTTACACAGATTTACTGAAGAAACAGCATATCAGTAAATGCATCACATTTGAGGAAAAAACTAAAAAATAAAAAGAAAAACGCTGTATTGGTGTGAGATTAACTTATCATAAAAAATGCTCTTGATATCCAATGAATTATTAATTAGCTCTACATTTTGAATCAAAGTAACTTTTCTCATTTGTTTAACATCACTTTTTAAGTTAAAGAATTCCTGAAAATATTCTATTCTATACTTACCTATTACTTTTCAGTTGTAACTCAATTACCTTTCTTGTGGGATGAAAAAAACAAAGCCTGTTGACTCTAAGTGATATCAATTAAAATTGTTTTCTCAATCCCTCAATACAATACAAGTAAAACTTCCAAATCATTCTAAAGAGATGAAGCACAATAATTTATATTCAATTTGGAAACCTATTTTTTTACAATTCTCATCATGTCAAATAAAATTCAACTCAGTTGCTTGGTTGGCAATATATCATAATCGAGTACGCACTGCTACTTAAGTTTGATAAAATAGTTCTACAACTATAAAAAACTTAAAATTCTTTCCAACATTAGCAACCCATTTGAATATGAGCATACCTCTAGTTCTGGTCTAAATTGTTTTCTTAAACTTAAATATATGATGGAACTTTTTAACAAATGTGATTCGTAAAACTCACACGTCTTAACGTAAAATATTTGATATCGACTATCTTGAGTAATGTGTATAACTCATTGTTATATTGTTATCTACCCATTCCATCTTCCATTACAGCTCCTTAAATAATTTAAAAGAATCTTTCTCTCTCTCTAAAATAGTTAATTTATTTACTTGTTACTTTTTAGAGTCTTCGTTTTGGGTGCATATGTGAGGATAGATCTAAATATTGTTTTCTGTGACATAAGTTTTGATCTACATTTAGTTTATTTTGATTAAAAAATATTATATATATATATATATATTAGACCAAGTAGATGGATTTGTGGAGATGTGGGTATTTTTAATTCAATACTTCATTACAATATGTTACACACACACACACACACACACA
>JAPDSC010068282.1:11553-52363 GCA_026290005.1 Latrodectus geometricus
TATATATTAAAACTATATCAGTATATAAATGAAAAATACTTCAACAAAAAGATGGGATGGATAATGAAAAGTGTGTTTTACATGGACTTATTTGTCATTAATCCATATAAATAAAATAATGCACCGCATCACAAAGGTGTAGAAAAAAATAAAACAAAAAAGAAACAATAAAATAATTTAAAAAGAAATGTGAACAATTGAAACTTAAATGTAAACAGTTTTAAAGTACAAGCCAAATTAAGAGTCTATGATTGTTCGTAATTCAGGAGAGTTCTTGCTTTCTAATGAGGTTTGGTGATGTTCTCCTTTTTCTGGGAATATCTATTTAAACCATTACATATTAAGAGATGAACAGAATCCAAGGTGGCTGTATAAAAAATTGGACACGCTTTGGAAGGCAATGTTTTCATATTATGCAGATGATCTGTTAAACATTCCTGTTAGGAGTAAAAAATTCGCAGTTGTTTTTTTTCTTAATATATTACCAAAATACTTTCATTTATCTTGCATGTTATCCCTTATTTCTTTCTTGCCTCGTGGGTGGTGCTAAATAAATAACAATTTTAATCATTGCCAGTTCACGTTGAAGCAAGTGAGATAATAGAAATCAGCAGTGGCTAAACATTTTAATCTCATGGAGCAGTAAATTAATAATTTAAATACCATGGACAAATTAACATTATTTAAGTATTAATAGTTATAAAAAATTGTGATCTTAGAGCAAATATGCCTAGTTAATAAAAATGAAACAATTAATTATAACCAAATTATGAAAGATTTATTTAACTATGATAAAGATAGAAACACAAAAACTGTAAAAACAAAACAACTAATAAATAGTTTAAGTGTATAAACCATTAGCATTACACATTCCTAATGTGATGGATGCTCCAAATTACTTGAAATAAGATTATAGATACTTGGATTCAATGCTGCTATTGCATTTATTTCAAGCTGAGATTGATATCGTGTTTCGATGGCTCTGACATGTAATGCCTTTTCATATAAATAAATTGTGAAGAATTAAATCAGAATTTTCATCGCCTGTTTATTATGAAAAGGGTTTTCACTTTTTATGTAAAGCCATAACAATTTGATAATGATGAATAAAATTTAAATTTTAGAATTTCGTTCGAAGATAGATTGATGAGGCTTTCTTTTAGATGCATGCATAAATTATTAATCAAAATTTTGGCTGCAAACGGATCTATTATTCACTTATTACCATGCCTTGGATCTTCATTCTTGGGCAATAACGAGCAAAAGATTCTATCAGAGATTCCAAGTGCTTTTTAACTAGGGTTATTACATACTGGTTAACATCGTTTTCTTTCATACATTCATGAGAATTAGAAAGCACTTGCAGATCGTTTTCAACTAATCGTGTTTGCTACAGTAATATTTTCTTTTGAAACGCATCGTTTAGTGTGTGAACACTTCCTTAAGTTGTCTTTGCAAAGCTAAGTTTAGTTCATTTAATAAAGAAAAAAATATAAAATGATCTGCCAGGAATGCATGATTTACAGGTCATTAATTGTTGGATAAGAGTTTTTACAATTTCCAATTATTTTATTCCTGGAAAAATAATACCATTCCTCCCTCAGGTGAATAATCGAGTCAGTATTTTGCATCTTGTTTACCGTCACATCTTAGCATGACGAATAAGATGAGTATACTCGGCACTCAATTTTCACCAAGAGCCCCAAATATTCAAGAACTGCTTAGCGTCGAATTTCCTTTATAATTTCAATAACAATACATAATATTTCCTGTAGTTCTGAGGATATTATTTCAAGCTTTTACCTGTGTATATTTCAGGGTGTTGATAAAATGACTGGGTGGAAAACATTCTTCACGTTTGCAACAATTCCAGAAAGATGCCCAGTCATATTTGCAGCACCGAATGTGCATATTCCAATACATTTTTCCAGTCAATTTCATGTTGCCAGAAATAACTATTAAAAACTCCAACACCTCGGAGCTGGTTGTTTTACCTAGCAAATTAGACGAATAAAGTAGTTCTTCCCAAACTTACAAACTTATAAAACATTCATACTCAACAAAACATACTCAAACCTTACAAAACAAGAAGAAGTTCATTGTCTGTAATGTTCATAGATTGGTCTAATTGTATTGAGTAAATTGATAAATTTCTCACTATTTTTATCATCTAATTTGCAAATTCTGTGACCATTTCTTCGATTCTGCGCTTGATAGTATTAGCAGAAATAAGAATTACTTTCGATTTCTATACAATCTGCAATTCCAAAATTTGTTCAAAAGATTTTAAAGTGCAAAGCTTAATTAATTATTCACCAATCACCTACAGAGTTTTGCATTTCGCGATCTGATGGATATTTTAGTAAAGACGTTTAGATTAAGTAAATTTTATTTATGATTTGTTAAATATAGACATCTTTAAAAAATAGAATAGAAAAAATATTGTAATTAAATTTATTTATTGATTTCAAATTTTGAAGAGAATAAGTATCGACACATCCACTGTCTAACGTGTTCTTTTCCCTGCACACTTTTAGAGTCAAATGTTATTTTAACCTTTCAATAAAATCAGATTTTTACACTATGTAAGATAAAATGTAATTACGTATAATTTCCTGAAAATTTATTCCTTTTTCAAAGATCATCTCGGAATGGTATGTTTTTATTCTCCTATAAAAAGCCAATGCGTAATCAAAGCGTAAGGTTCAGCTAATGTACATCATAGCGTAAAGTTTGCAATGATATACAAAAAGTTGCAATACAATAGAAATATTATATTAAAGATAACATTTCTGTCTTTCTTGTATGTTAGACTAGTAGACAAATAACTTAACTAGTAAATAAAAAATTGTAAATATGAATATGTTTTCTACTTTAATTTTATATCACTTTTGAGGGGCTTATGAATTTGTGCTAGGTATTGCAGATACGTTTTATGAAATTTGCGACACAATTTTCATCCACTTAAAAAGTGCATAAGAAATAACTCCTCATTTGAATAAGCTTTACCAAAATAAATTGAAAAAAGCATACATATTATATGAGATATTGTTTCTAGCTTATTTAGCCTAAAAACATTATCTTTTTAGAAATATATAGAAATTTTGAGATTTTCAAAATTATTAATCAAAAATTTGAAAAAGAAGAAGTTATGCATAATTGTTTATTTTAAATATGGGGATAGATTACAAAAATGTTGAGTCATATGAAAATGGAGATTAAAATTTAGATCTCAAGGGTTAAACAAAAATTTGCAAAATTTGCATTTTTATAATAACAAAGGCAGTACCGATGAGAAATAAACATGTGTACAGCAAAAGCGTAAAAAAATATCGTCAATAGGAGGGATAAGAAATGCAAATTATCTTTGAAAAGTATATAAATATGTAATTTAACCTTCATCTTCCTTCTTGACTGCTAAAACTCGTAAGTATCAATGATTTGCATAAATCTTTAGCAATTTTGACTATTTTAAGGTATTTTATAATCACTAAAAGTGAAATGTTTTTGAAAATATTTTATTATAGCTCTTTCCTAAAATAATATATTTTTTTATTGTGTAATAAATTTGTAACAATATATTGTATAGTTAGGGTACTGTTAAATTAACTAATATAAAAGATATAACTGTTGAATTATAAATAAAGAATGATAAAAATGTTAAAAATCATATATTTTCCTAAGATTATAAAAGCAACATTTTTGGGAAAGTAATTTGTGCATGGGGCAAATTAAAACATATTAAAACATAAAGGTAAAATATGTAATTTCAGAAATATGTAATTTCAGAAATATGTAAATTTTTATAATAAAACATTTATATAAGAATACATTATAAAAAGTATAAATATATATTTAATTAAATGTAATTAATTTTCATAAATTTTAAAGCAGATATGCCCCATTAACATAGAAATTAAAATATATAAATTTTATACCTTTTTTATGTTTCAAAAAGCTCAATGATATTTCATATAAAATTGGTAAAATTGAAAGGAAATAAATAATATATTTTAAAAAATTTCTTTTTTATTATTTAATGTTATAATTATTTCAGTTAATGTAATAAATTAAGTTTTTCCTTAAATTATAATACTACAGGAACTAGGAAAATCATAATATTTTTTTTTCAAAAAAAGTTAATTATTTTTTATTAAGATTGAATTTTTATAAATTTTTAATTTTTTTAATACACCTAACACAGGTTTTTTGTCTTAAAATTGTAATTTAATATTTATGCCATATTATTTAAAACACTATTTTGATTTTAAGAAAGAAAATATTCAAAGATATTTTCTACTATGGACATTTGAACATTAAATCATAAATTTTTCTTTTTTTAATTTTTCAATGAAGACAAAATTTTTGAATGATATATTGTTAAATTATTCTATGTGATTCAAATAATCTACTAAACAAAAATATTATTATAAATATACTATTGGCAAGTCATATGACAATGATAAAGAAAATATTCATGTGTATAAAAGTTAGATTCTTGCAGAGAAATAAGTCAGAACATTTATACTTACATGTAATAATTTAAAAATATTGATTTAAATTAATAAAACACCATAGTTAAATTCACAATTTTTCTGGAAAACAAATTTAATAATTTTAAATTGTTTCTTCTTTAATAGGAATTTTCTTTTAAACGTTTCAATATATTTAAAAATTGGGGAAAATTATTTAATAATAATAATATCTTTACTAAAATATTCAGTAATAAATATTAATAGCTTTTTTAAAAATAAACAATACATTCAGTGACATGGAATATTTTTTTAATTATAAAAGCCTCATATAATCGAATGCAAATTCTACAAATTATGTAAAAACTTTAATTGAGTAAAAATAGAAACCAATTGCCAAATATTAGATATTAAATTCGATAGGAAAAACTTTTCTCAGTTCAGCAACTTCACTGATTGCTTAATAAAATATGATACATACGCTCTTATCAGCAATAAAATCATTTAAAATATTGGTAAGTAAAAACTATATGAAATTAATAATTGTAATTATAACAGTTGTTATGTAACTTAATAACAATATCAATATTTAATGATTATATTAATATTTTTTAATGGAAATTTTTTGTGAATGGAATAACAATTTTATTTGTAACTATACCATAAATATATACCATAACATATTTTATCAGGTTATTTTATATTAACATTTAAAAATTACACGTTAAAAATTTATAGAGTTTGATTTCACCAGATATTAAAATGAGATGTTACACAATATTTTTACTTTATTTATTGGCTGAATTTAAACTATAAATGTCATGAAGCATTTTGCCAATATATATATATAATATATATATATATATATATATATACTAGGAATTAACCATTTTTTTGTTTTCAGCAAAATGAAAGTTTTTGCGGCATTCGTCTTGTTGGGTTTCGCCCTTGCATCTGCAATTCCTCTACATGAAGATAATCATGGTATATTTCCAATTTCTTTTCTAGTTTACACAAAAAAACAATTTTCTTGAATTTTAGCATTTAGATTTTCGTTTAGTTTATTAGAAAATGGTATTTGAAAAATTAGCTAGTTGATAAGATTTTCAGTCGACTTTCGAAATCATTTAAAAATAACATTTGATAATTTCTTTTTTTTTATGAATTTCTAATGCAATAAAAATTGTAATGTAAAAAATAAATGTTTTTAAAAAGTATAAAGATAAGTTTTTTCAAATTTCGAACAATTGCATGAAAGTATTGAATTTACTATTTCATATGGTTTTATTTCTTTCAAATTCTCAAGTTAGTTTTGTGATTATAAATATATTGATAAAACTAGCTCGAAAATTAGGAAGGAAACAAAAACAAATGAAAAAGTAAATTCAACACTTTTATATGCATACATTACTTTAAATATTAAAAATTAAAAAATAATCAAAATGTTGTCGAAATTAAAAAGGAGGATAATCTTAATTTACCCTACAGTCAAATAAATGAGTTATATATTAAGATTTAAAAAGGTATTTCCTAATGCATAAAAGTAACAAATATACTGTTTTACATCATCAAAATATAACATGACGTTTTTAATATATTAATCATGTAATTAAGGCAGAAAATGGAATTCTTTGGAGGAACAGAAAAAGAAATAATTAAAAAGTTTATTTCATAAAGTTTAAGCATAAAATGAGAACTAAACTTATTTTTTAAGCTCATGATTCAATATAAAAATAAATTAATTTTATTAGAACTCATTAGAATATGCAATAAGAAATTTTATTAAATATAAGTATAATAAAATTATATAATGAAAATAATAAACATATTTCCTTTATGTGTATTGTAAAATCTGTTTCTTATATCAATTATACTCTCAGTTAAACTTTTTTATTTTAAATTAAATTATTTAAATAATAATGGTTGTTAAGAAATTTCAACGTTTACTAAAGAAATTAAAATCTTAAATTGTAATTTTTTAACTTAAAAATAACAATTAAACATGCATATAATGGGCATCCAATTGAAAGCAGTAATATAGTCGGTGTTCAAATGATTTAATCAATACTGCTGTGAATGAAAATTAGTGGAAAAATTGAAAAATCAAACAGTTTAAACAGTCCACTGACTAATGGATATCCTGTATAAAGAAACGCCATCTTATCCCGAAATCCTTGGCGAATAAAAAGGATTTGGCTGCCGAAGAAGATTTCAAAAGAAGTATTGACTTCATTACCATTTGCAAATAGCTGTTTACGCAGAACTTTCTTGAGGAGATGGAAAATATGATTATTTTAAAGGGGAAAGTTAGGGCTCAAGGGAATGAAATTCCAGAGCTTTCAAGTAACAAGACTTGACCAATGTTCTTTGGACAATCTCCCCATGATGATGTGCGGTACCATGCAATAGAATAATTCTATGTAGTTTACGTTTCCCATTCTTATTTTATAATTATTTACATTATTATATACATTGACTACTACATTTTTGATTCTTATTTTTTTTTTATTCTCAGTTTATGAAGTGTAAAAAAAGGGATGGTATCATCAAAATCGTGCTTGAAACCAGTCATTCTGAATGCAATGGGCTATCGATTTTGTAAGAACATGTAATCATCATTTTTCCAAATCTCGTGGATAATCTTTGTTGGTGAAAATATCAAACATATTTGTCACCATTCCCTGCTTATATTTTTAAGGGCCAATTAATGTACTGTCCTTAAATTTCATTAGTGAAAACAATACCTGAAAGTAAACTGTTCCCTATTTCATGATGATACATAAAATATTCCCGCAAAAACTTGTTGAATCACTCTTTTTTCTTTCTAGAATATATCTTTAAATTCATTTCAAACACACCTATCTATGTTACAATTTTTTTATCTGGAATTGTGTGAACACTTTCATAATTTATTGGCATCTTCAGTTTCAGGGTTGAGTTATCTTTAAGTATTTCGTATTATTCTTTTCAGCAATTTCTATCTGAATGATGACCATCTACGATTTATCTTCTCCTATATTGTCGTCCATATTGCTAAGTTCTTTATGAAAATCATTGTACTATCAGATCACTGCGCAGAATTATATACACTCATTGATTACCATCTTTTGAATATGATGCTTATATGAATATGATATTTATTTGAATATGATACTTATTTATTCCTCCAATTTTTCCCTTTTAAAAGTTACATATTTTAGTAACGTTTGGAGGTATGCTGTATACGAACTTACTCCTACACTATTGCTCAAGAAACTATTACATTTTGAGGATACAATATGCCCTCTATTAAGTCCTATGTTATCTTCTACATTTTTACTGCAATAATGTCCACAAAAATTTCATTTGGATTCCCTAATATTTTAAAATGAAATCACTGCTTACAATAACTTAAGTGACTTAATATGATTAAATTCATTAAAATGAAAATATATTTAAATTTTACAGATCTAGAGGTTGAGAGTGCTTTTGATGATTTTTTGCTATCAGCTGCTTTTGAGGCTGAAGGGTAAGTACACTTTATATTGCAGATTCTAACACCGAAAAAACAATATTTATAACCTGTAAACATGTTTAATTATTTCTTGGTTTATCTTATTAACTACAGTATAATTGAGTGCCAAATGCCAGAGAAGGTACGCAATTACTTTTTAATATTTTCCCCCCACTTAGTTTTAATTTTTTTATATAAAAATGAAAAATGTGTAGCTGATTTTATTGAATTGTATTTTGTCAATTATAACCTTTTACATCTTTCTGGTCGTAGCATTATTTTATCTCATAAAATGGTTGGTTTTGACTAGAAAAAACTTATTTAGATGAGAAAAACGAAATGACATTCCGAATATTCCAATATTTGCTCAACAATGTAAACATACATTACAGTTTAATTTATCTCTCTGAAATTTTAAAATTGCTCATAATAAATAATATCAAAGAAATTTCATTGTTAATTCTTTACATTTAAATATGGACCTATATTTTAAATTAGTTTTGTAAAAGTAAGGAAATATAAAATTTAGGTAAAAAATTTATATTATTAAAAATTATTTAACAAAATTTTATGTTGTTTTTACTATAAAATTTTATGTTAAGACTCAAGTAAGTCAAGGATATGTCATTAAGAATACTGTTAAAATTAATTATGTTAAAACATGTTATAATTAAGGAATAATGCGGATTACTTAATTACATTTATTCAATAATTATTTAAGTTTCTTTAGAATATTTTTTTATAAATTAATTTATTTTCAAATAAGAATAGATAAATACTATAAAAACATTCAAGCTAGCAGATATCAATTTTCCATAACACTTTAAATATTTAGGAAAAAGCAAAAATATTTAAAAATGAAAGAAAAAGCAATTTGCAAAAATAAATTTATGGAAACTGGAAATATTTTGAGACAGTACGTCTCCCTATTCTATAACTTTTTTCTGTTAGCAATTTCTTAATGATGTAAATGATCAAACTTAAGTTTTGTTAGTTTGCCTGATACACAAAACTATGCGATCGTGAGGAAATGTGAAATTAACAATATCAAATTTTGATAAGATTATCTAATAAAATTCACTGTTTTTGATTTAAATATATGATCTATTGCGGTACGCACAATGAATCAGTTTGCTCAGTAGCTAGAGGAGCTAAATTGTATGCAGACGTTGTTGGGTCGAAAAAAACCCTACTTTTAACTTAAAATTTCGCTTATTTCTTTTTTATACAAATTAATTTCCTAATAAATACAAAAAGAGGACATTCAAAGGTTAAAAAAAAGTCCTTCGGGAGGAGACGAGAGAGAATTCAAATTCTGTTTGTTTTGAAAGAATCGATAACTTAATATGAGGATCCCTTTGAAATGATTGAAATAAATCTAGGTTTTAAAAATTACATTTATGAACTTTTAATAGTGCTCAAAAATATCACCTCCATCATCAATACTCTTCTTCTGGAATTTTCCAAAGTGAATTGTTTTAAGGCACTCATTTTCTGGAATCGATTTTATAAATACATCTATAACCCTATAACATTGAAATAAAAAAGATGTAACACTTTTATTAAACTGTATCCAAATGTTGAATTCTATAGATTTGGATACTTTTATAGATTTGTTCTTCCAAAAAATTTACATACCTTACTTTTTCAAAGGAACAAAGTTTTCTCCATATTCTGACATTGGTATCATCTTCAAAGAATAATGGTTTTTTTATATTTGAATATCACAAAACTGCGGGCATGTTTCATTATCAGTAATGATAATAGAAATAATGTGGGATGTCAACCATTTAAGTTAATTTAAGGATTCATCTAATGTTTCTGATGTGCTCCCCTTCTATTTATTATTCAATTAAATTACGAAAAACATAACGGGAAACAATATTTGTACGTAATTTTTCATGAATAATGTAATGTACAGCGCACATAAAATGTTAGAGTCACTATGCTTCATTTAATAGATACTTAAAACATATTATAATGAAAATTTTGCGTAATAAAGATTGAATAACTACGAATTACGATTTAAGTACTACGAAAAATATTAATTGACCATATTGTTAGCAATTGCTCATTTAATTTTTGGATATATCTACTTTCTAAATTCCTATACAACAAATTGTAGAAAAATATACTAACTTATATTTTCCTCACAAACAATATTTGTTTACAATTTAAACTAACAATTGGCAGAAGAATGCCTTGCTACAATATTTCCACGGTTTACTGAACGAAGTTTTACACATTTCCAAACATATAATTACATACAACAAACATTAAAGAGTAAATTAACAAACGATATAACGAAGAAGTCAAATATTTTGTCAAGAGAAAGAAATATTTAACAAGAATATGGAAAAAAAAAAAAGAAAAGAAATCACAAATAAAATTATAAGCAAAAAAGCGAAATAAAAATAAAAAGCGTTGGAGATTCACTGCATGGTAAATAGCTTAAAAGTGATTTTCCCAACTATATATTACAGCTTTTATTTCCATGGTTAAATGTTTTCTCAGATGTTGGGATGTTTTCTTTTGTCATAAGTGATAAAAAACCTGAAAAAATATCCAAACTTTTTACCTTGATTAATGATCATTAAGAAACTAGAAATGCGACATCTATTTACCTATGTTTAGGCTCTTAGATTTTTCGTTTCTAAAATTGTGCTGTTACCATTAAACCTAGAAAATTGGACATCATTACTTCGATTCTCACATATTACTTAATTTTGATTAAGTTTTGTGTGATAAAAAACTATCCCCATTGTCTGATATTTTATTGTACATTACTTAAATCTGACTTTATATCAATAAGTATTTTTAAGAATGACTTAATATTTCAATACAGTGATGGCTTTGATGTAGCAAAATTGAAGGAAAAATTCGATGAACTTGTCAAGAAAGTAAAGGATGCATTCGAACAAGGAAAGTCTCTGAAAGATGCTTTGGAAAGAGTAAGAAATATTTTATTATGATAAATAAAATTGTTTTAGTAATAATAATAACTAAATGAATTTCACGCGAAGTTAAAAAAAATAGTATTTATTTCATCATTATATTTTTAGGCATAGAATTTCTGCATGTTCTTGCATTTTATTATTTTGTCTTATATTATTTATGAAGTAAGAACATAACATTATGTATTATGAAGTTAAATATAAATAAATAAGAAAGATAATATATTTTGTGTGTGTATATCAATTCCCTGCAATCAAATTATATGTTTTTTACATTAAACAAAATATATTCTTGATATTTTACTAAAATATCAAATATATTGAAAATTAAACAAAAGAGTATTTATTCTTAAAAATATTTTGTTTATTATTTGATTTTTTTAACTTGCAGCACTAACCAGAACATTTAATCAATACCATATGAAATGTGTGTTGCATTTTCATATAAAATATAAAAACTTTCATTGAGAGATTCATATTGAAAAATTTTCCGAATGCATAACACTCTACTGGCCATCAAAATTGCTACACCAGGAAGAAATGCAGATAACAATATGATATTTATTGGACAAATATATTATACTAGAAATAATAAGTGATTAAATTTTCAAAAAATTTGGCTGGATAAATCCTGAGAAATCAGTACCCAGAACAACCTCTTCTGGCAGTAATAACAGCAGTTATACACCTGGGCATTGAGTCAAACAGAGATTGGATTGCATGTACAGGTACAGATGCCCATTCAGCTTCAATACGATGTCACAGTTCATCAACCGTAGTGACTGGCGTTTGCTGACGAGCCAGTCACTCGGCAACCATTGACCAGAAGTTTTCTATTGGTGAAAGATCTGGAGAACGTGCTGGCCAGGGCAACAGCCGAAAATGTTCCGTATCAAGGAAGGTACGTACATTACCAGCAACATGCGGTCGGGCATTATCCTGCTGAAACGTAAGGTTTCGCAGGACTCGAATAAAGGTAGAACCACTGGTCGTAACACACCAGAAATGTAACATGCACTGTTCAAAGCACCGTCAACGCGAACAAGAGGTGACCGAGACGTATATCTAATGGCACCCTATACAATCACGCCAAATGATGGGCCAGTATGACGATGACGAATGCACGCTGCCAGTGTGCGTTCACTACGATGCCGCCAAACACTGATGCGACCATCATGATGCTGTACACAGAACCTGGATTCATCTGAAAAGATGACTTCTCGCCATTTGCGTGCCCAGGTTCGTCGTTGATCACACCATTGAAGGCGCTCTTGTCTATGACGTAGCGTCAAGGGAAACCGCAGCCATGGTCTCCGAGCTGAGAGTCCATGCTGCTGCAAACGTCGTCGAACTGTTCGTGCAGACACTTGTTGTCTTCCAAACGACCCCGTTTCTTGACTCACGGCTCGTGACGTGGTTGTGCGATCCATTACGGCCATGCGGATAATACGCCTGTTTTCTCGGTTGCTAGTGATAGGTGGCCGTTGAGATCCCCTCATGGTGTTTCGTATTACCGTCCTGAACCCATCGATTCCATATTCTGCTAACGGTCATTGGATCTCTACCAACGCGAGCAGCAATACTGCGATAAGATAAACCGCGTTCCCAGTACTCTACAATTCGACCTTTATCAAAGTCAGAAACGTGCTGGTACGCATTTCTCCTTCTTACACGAGGCATCACAACAACTTTTCACCAGGCAACAACGTTCAAATGCAATTTGCGTATGAGGAACCAGCTTAACAATTTCTTCATTTAAACACAATGTAGGTGTCGCTACTGGCGCCTGCTTTGTCTGAATGTGTTGAAAAGCTAATCATTTGCATATCACAGCACCTTCTTCCTTTCGTATAAATTTCACGTCTGTAGTATGTCGCCTTCTTGGTGTAGCAATTTTAATGGCCAGTAGTGTATAAAATATGCCTTAAATAACATGCATCTTGGTATTTATGTATAGCTAATGAAGTAATAATTAAAGATTTCTAAAAATCCCTTGTACTTCTTAAGAGTACCTCTATACAGATGAAAGTGCTTTATTAAAGAAACAACATCGAAGAAAAAAGACGATTATTTTTTTAATAATTCATGGCATCCTTGTGTTAGTTTCCATTTTAATTTGAGTAACATAATTACAAAAATCTAAATGAACTATTTTTAATATATGGAGGTTTTACATGCTAATACACTTTCATATTTTACAGTTGCAACAGATTAGACAGAAATTGAAGGATTTAGATATTGATTTAGGAGAAAAAGGCAGAGAATTTCTCGAAAAATTGAAGGAAACAGTAAAGGACTACTGGAACAAACTAAAGGAAAAATTGACTTCAAAGCGATCAGATGATTTCTATGTCAACCTTCAAAAACTAAAAGAAATGGTAATAGAATACGTAACTAAAAGCCATTTTAATTGTAATATTATGTTTAGCATTAAAACAAATTTAATGTTAGAATTAATTAAACGATACCATACTGCTTCAACAACTACATTTTGTTTATTCAACACTAGACAAAATGGATATCTGCTGGATACTCAAATTATTTAAAAAAGTGTTTATTCTAATGCTGGCCAAATATTCTGCTTTAAAATGAAACCTTTGAAAATTTTTATTCTTTCACAAGTACCTCATACTAAAGTTAATTTCATGCGAATTCTTCAAAATCCAATTTTTCATCTGAAATAAAGAGTTTTAGAAAAAAATTAATCTTTATTAAAGTTTAAACTGTTCAAGTGTATCAGAAAGAGCGAACAAATGATAAAATGCATTTTTCTCTGTACAACATTGCAGCATTTTTGAATATTGTTGTTCACTGTGTGGAATGTTTTCATTAATTTCAAAATTTTTCTAATTTATTTTTACCACAAACCATACAGAAGTAATATTAATTTGTTCATAAATGTCTTGTTGATAGAACATCGCAGTTCTAAGAATAAAAAATTTGCATTTCTTCTAGAAAAGTTGCTGCTGTTTTACAGAACAATTCTTAAACGTAAGAAAAGTTCAATTATTTTAATTATTCAAAAATTACTGTGTTTTTAAATTACTTCATGTTTACGATCTTTGCCTACCATTACACTTTTAATTCTACACTTCAAATACTTTATACGTATTCAACTCCTTTAAAGTTTGAATTTAAATGTTTTTTGCAACTGCTTGTCAATAAAGGCTTTATTTATTTTTGCTTCCAATTCACAGAAATCATTTAAATAACTTGGATGTATTATTAAAATAATTTTGAATTCAAAAATAGGAAAATCTTTAATAATGGTTACCTTTTTATCTATTTTTAGAGCTAATTTATAAGCAATACGTTTTAATATATTTTTATCGACAGCTGGAACAAGGAGCTGATGCAGAAGATCTTAGATATCTTGTAGAAGAAATGTTTGGAAATGGAACTTCAAACGAGGTATTGACTTTACAGTTCTTATGTTTTAATGTAGTTCAATAATTTGTTTTACTTCTATTATATTGCATTATATATATTCATTAATTTTCCACAAGTTTGTAGGTACATTCTTAACAAAATATAGAATGTACACATATATTCTTTATGTTCATTTTATTCACACATTGTTAATGTTTAACATATATTTTAAGAAACATATTAATTGAAATGTGAATAATAATGCATATTTTTATTATAGTAGAAGTAATTTATATTTTAATAACTGAAAGTGATTAGTTTTATCAAGCTAGAGTTACAGATTATTACGAATAAACATAATGTTATCAATCGTATAAATCAAGTTACTAATGAATTTTCAATGAGCAAAATGGTCAAGGACCTTTGCAAAAAAATGTCTTATATTAGTGTTCAATAATCCTAAAAGATATATTAGACATCAATATTCAAATACTGAGGAGCAAATGTTTAACTTAAAATTCTAATAAAGAAAAAAGGTTCGAATTAACATTTTTGTTAAGGAAACAATATTTAAAAAAATAAGAAAATAAGATTAATTTGATGACTTAAAATGTTTTTTTTTAAATCTAAAATGCAAATTATGCTTAAGAAATCGTGCATTTTCTTATATGTTTTGCTTCTATGCTATGATAATAATGTTTTATTTAAAGACAAATTTCTGGGTGCATTTGTGTAAATTTTAGATAGTTTAGTATGTCTATAGCATGCTGAACATTTTAGACTTCGTTAAAAGGTATTAATAATTTGTAATGGGGTTCTCTTTTGAGTTCACTTTAAGTCTTAGCAATGCAGCAAAAAGTTATCACTCTGACTATCAGTTCAATCCGTTGGCTTCGAATCCAGGCTTGATTTTGGGAGCTTATAGTGGCTTAGAATACAATTTAAAATTTAATTCTTACTTTAACTTGTCTTCATATGTAAAATTAGTCAATAATAGTCAAATAAACCAAATTAATTTACATAATTAAAGCAAAGAATATGATTATGTGAAGATATAAATTTAGTAAAGATATCTTGGAAAATCATTATGGAAGAATATAAAATATTTTCTCATGAAGACAAAGGTATTGCTCAAGAAAATTAAAACTGCATTTAGAAGTTTTGTTTGATGATAATTTTAATATTTCTTGTTCTAATTAATTTGTTAAACTGAAGCCTTATTCGTTTGATTTTAGATGTTAATATAAACAGAAATTTTCACATTGTTTCATTATAAAGTAGTTACAAGAAAGAAAATTAAAAAAAACTCTAAAATTTGACATATGTATGAAATGCGTTTCTTAAAAAACATAAATGTTTACTAATTTCAGTTTACTGAGCACTTCTTCAAATTGTTGGATGAAGGAGAAAGTGGGAGACAAAGTCTCTTAGATTGGATCGAACATGTTACAGGAGAAATGGAAGACTGAAAAA
The DNA here is from genome assembly GCA_026290005.1 of Latrodectus geometricus. Classification (NCBI taxonomy): domain Eukaryota; kingdom Metazoa; phylum Arthropoda; class Arachnida; order Araneae; family Theridiidae; genus Latrodectus; species Latrodectus geometricus. The sequence goes on from JAPDSC010068282.1 coordinate 27,315, forward strand.
TGTAAATACAAAAATTAAGACTTCAATAAATTAATACTTTAAAGGTCTTTTTTACTTTTTAATCAAATGTATCACACCAATTACTTTTAGATTTAGATTCATTGCATCATATTTTACAAGATTTCACTCGACTGTTCCCTTTTACAAGATTCCTTGCATCCTATATTAGTTTGCTCGGTGAAATTTCGCTTTGCAAACACATACTTATTGGTACGTACACTAGTCTTACGCTATTGGGATCTTCATGCATTATAAATTGATTTTTCACTCAAAATTATGAGGTTGTTTTCTCTTGTATCAACAAGCAAATTCTGTCCCTAATTTTGGGAAATTCAAAATGACTCGCTTTTGATAAATTAAACGGAAAATTTTATTTTCTGAAAGATTATTATTTTTGAGACAAATTAAGTTTCCTTTATTCATTTATTCATTATAACTCAGAATGTAAAAATAATTTTTGGAAAAACTTTTGAAAATTATTCGGGCAACAGAAATAAATTTTTCTTTTCAATGAAGTACAATGTTGTTCTAAAAAAACCCAATAAAGAGTAAAAAATACTCTAAAAATATGACAGACAAGAAATACATTTATGTATTGCAAATTGTGTAATGAATTAGAAATTTAAAAATTGTAGTAAATTTTTTGTTTTCTTAAAGATAAAATAATAGATAATAAACAGATGTAGAAAATCTAGGTACTTTCATCCTTAAATCTTAGAGATTTAAGGATTAAAATATCTAGATGGGTTTCCTTCTGTGGAAATAATGAATGTTTAAACTTCCTAGTAGTTTTGGGCTCAAATTTTATTTAGAGAAAGCATATAATTTTATTTAATTGTGATAACATAGCTTTTCGAACTTTTTATAAAATAGTTCTCACGTTTTTTCTTCTCATTTATTTTTGCCTGCTCTATAATTCAATCCATTTGGTAATTCTATAAATTCTAACTATTGATGCTAAATTTAGGTTTTAAGAGACGTTAATCTAACGGATGTGAATTTTAATAAATGATAAATTATAATAATGCGCAGCGTAAGTAATTTCAATCTGACAACAGAATATCCTATCATTGTTGAATATATTATAAACAATGTAAATGTAACTCTGACTTATATATAAAACATATTTTTAAAATATTAAATATACTATTTTAAGAGTTACCCTCAATTTTGAATAATTTATTCAATTCTTATGTATTACAAGCAAACTGAGAATAAATATAATGTAGCTTAATTATACTTAATGCAGTACTCTTCAAATTTAAATAAAGGTAATAAGAGTAATAAATTGAATTAATTATTTATTAGTGCTTATTTATTATCATAATTATTCTAATATTATTTAATTTGTTTTCTCGCTTTAGTTTTTGGTATGAATTAAGTTTTTTGTGTTTTCTTACTACAAATAAACTTAATTTCTATTTTCATATTAATTCTTCAAAACACATTCAGGTTAATAAATTCTTCCGATTTTTCGTTATAATTAAGAACCAGAATATTTCTGAAATATGATGTACTCCAGAATGTTCAGAACTGTTTGATTAAAATCAGAATGAAATATACAAGGGTAGGTAACAGCTTTTCTAACAAAGTCAAAATAACGAATTCCAACTATTTTAGACGATGCTTTAATAATTTTCATTTCTATGCTTAACATACGAGAACTTAAACATATTTCCTAACTCACATCAATTGAATACAATTTAAATTTTATATTTTAATAACTAATAATATGCAGTTAGATAATAGATTACATACTTTATAAATTATATACTTCATAGGCACTCATATATCTTTTTATACCTTGCGTCAATTAAAAAATCATCAGTAACATTAGAATACTTATGTAAGACTAATTCAAAATCTAAAAGAACTTTTCAACATCCAGTGGAATATTACTTTGGGTTATATTTATAATTCCAATATATTTTTTCAATGTCTTGAAACGGGAAAGTTTCACCTATTGGCAATAGAAGGGGAATTAATTTCGTACTACATCAGGGCACTTAGCAGTTGTGTCATCTTCCTCAAAAAAGTGTTTGGGTCTTCCGAAACATTTAAAAAAACAGGAATAAATAGGAGAACTAGAATCACCTCTTTCAGCCAGGGTATCCGCCATCTCATTTCCACATGTATCAACATGAGAGTGGATCTACTGAAAATGTATTCAATGGATGCAAGATTGTTGTACAAACAGATGAAGGAGAAATATTATTTGCATACCTAATATAAGCTGCATTAGTTACACTTAGCAATTATAATCGAAAGTTTACAGACATATAGGTAATGAAAAAATCTTGAATGGAAATTAAAATCTCTATTTAAATTTAGAAATCAAAAAATAAAAAAAAATTGAATTTGATGCTAATATTAATTAGTTGATATGATTAACATTAACAACTCTCTACCCTTTATAGAATAAGATGTTATTGTTGTTATCGTATTTTAATATATTATTTGAAATGAATACTTCATAAAGACACATTTATATACATTTAGTATTGTAATATTTATTAATTATATTAAAATTATAGAAGAAATACTGAATATTAAATGTATCAAATACAATCAAGTTTAACTTCTACAAATCATTTTCAAGATTAACAGCAACATTCTGAGAGGAAAAAGAAACTTGATTCAAAATCAAAGAAATGTATGCGTAAAGATTAAAGAATAGAAAGAGACAGCATTCATAATAAGTAAATTGTAGTTAAATTGTAATTGTTTGAACTAGAATTCGAAAGGACAAAATTGACTTCTAATTAACCTAGTAATCATCAGTTCACTGAATTTTTAACAATCTATTACGAAATATCTAATATTGTCTTTAAATAATAATTCTCTAATGATATTATAAGGATTATTCGAATTAAATATCATATTTTTAATAGCTAAATTCTTCTATAAAATGGACATTACTAGAGTTACTTTTCAATAAAGTGAATCTTAGCATGCGTTCCGCAACGCGCCACTAGAGTTTAAACAAATTTGAAAAGATCGAAGATTAGTTTTTATTAAACATTCAAACATGGTTACATGATAAAACAGTGATTTTCGAAGCATAATATCCTAGATACAATCACTAACACTGATGATGAATTGCAGATGAGTGTTAAGCCTCTATCTGCACATCTTTTGCTGTTAGTGATATGAGCTTAAAGTTTCTCTCTTTTGCAACACGTGGATGTATACCACAGTCAATAAAAAGTGATTTTAATTGAATTACACGAAGCATATTAAAATGCCTTATAAACACCTTCTGATGTCTCAATTTCATTTAAATGGTGTCAAAATATTCGCTTACAAAATGCATTTAAAGCAATCTAAAATTTTAATCGAATTTTCAACAATTAACTCTTGGAAGGAAGTTGCATAAACCAGCAATAACATATGCTCTGAGGTGAAATAACTGGAATTAGAAATTATATGTATAATTACAGCATAATCAGTCTTATGATGTGTATAAAACTATCGATATGAGAGTATTAAATTATAATTGAAATAATCTTGGATCAAGATTGTGGCAATTGACCACTTTAGATGAATTAAAGTAAACGTTGGAGCAGATGTGAATGATAATGGTGGAAAACTTTGCTTCTAAAAACAGATGGAAGAGTATTATAGATGAGTTTATAGAAACAGCTTATATGTTCAATGGGTTCATTATAATTTTATGAATCCTTCTCCAGTTAGGAAATGACATGATAGTAAAACATGTTATACATAGTTATTACTGAAATTTATTAAGAGTAGTTATATAGCAATCAATTATTGCACATGAAATAAAATCAAAATTAGAAGTAGATAAGAATATATATGTAATTTATTTCCTCTTCAAACAGGAATGTTTTTAATAGTTTAGAGTTCAAATTAAACTGTTTCAGCTTAGATAATTCCCGTGTTCAAAAAAGTGACCTTTGAACTACAAGATAAATATAGAGTTATTTGAGAAATATAATCAATCTTCTATACATAAATTTCAAGAAATTCGAAAGAAAAATGCCATTTTTCTTCTGAATTTTACTTAAATTGCATTTTATTTTAATTTTATCAATAAGTTTTACTAACATTCTTGAGTCATATATAAATCAGGACTGAAATTTGTATCTCAATTGTTAAATTAAAATTATAATAAATTACATTTTTGCTACACATTTTGCTGTCCGTTTGTAGTATTGATGAGAAAAAAAAGTGGAATGATGACTCTTACAAATTAACAGCGATACAAATATTAAGAAATATAAATTATTTTTATTAAAAAAATGCAAATCGGTAGTTTAAAATTTGTCGTTAGTTAAAAATACGGGATTCAGTGCAAATAAATATTAAAATTTAAATCTCAAATGTTAAAAGATGTTTTTAAAGATTTGAGAATATCATTTTGTAGCCTTTGTTACTCTCTGAAACTTCACAATAATAAACTATTGATGAGAAACAAACATGTGCAGTGGCAAATCTTAAAAAAAAACACGTCAACAGAAAGGATAAAAATATGACTTATCACTTAAAACGCTTATAAATATTGAATTTTTTTTATCAATTCTATAAACTCCTTAGACTCGTAAGTATCAATCAGTTTAAACAGATTTTTCAAACTTTTTCTATTTCAAAATGCTTAATGCTGTATTTGGAATAAAATTGGCATTTAAATTATAAGTTCTATATGAAACGGATGAAATTAATTTATAAAGATTTTATTTTAAATTATAAAGCTATATTATCAGCTGCTAAAATTAATGTCTTAGATAAAATTATCGCATTTGTGAGTAATCCCTAAGGGTTTGAGGGAATTAAATTCAATCATAGGTATATTAAAGGTTTTTTATACTAAATAACGTATTGTTCAAATTTTATTCTCATAAGTATCAATAAATTTAAATAAATAAGCGTTTTTTTGATTTTTGTAAGAGTTATAAATTAATATTTATCATAATCTGTAGTGAAGTATTCAGTTTTGAAATAAAATTTTATGTTCTATTCTTAAGACCAAATTTTAAACACCAGAAACTTTCTAATTATTGAAAATTATTGTTAAAAATATTTAAGTACTTCAATTAAATATGTTTAACAATAGCATTTTAAAATTTTAAAACATTTTCAAAATAAATATTTAAAAGTAACATTTTAAATAATAACAAAAAATAACCTTAAATATAACATGTACTAGGATTAGCCATTTAGGATTAACATTTTAAAAATAAATAAAAAAAAATCTCTTCTTTTAATACATAAAAAATATCTTTTAATAATACTCTAGTCCAATTATTTTCTATAGTCCAATATTTTGATCGTTGTTACAATTATTATATTGTGAGTATTTTTCATGTTAGTAATTACATTATCACATAAGTATTGCTTTAGGTTAGTAATATTATTATGTGAACAGAATCACACAATTCCTAAAATAGATGAAAAATACAATTTTATGATTTAATATAATGAAATTGTTACTGTATTTAATTACAATATTACAAATTATTTGCCGTTTAATTTAATATACATAAAATTCCGTTTAATTTAAAATTATGAAACTGAGTATTTTAATGTTATTTTCCAGAAACAGTTCTACTCTAAATTAATGTTAGTTATGAAGATGTATTTTCTTACCGTATTTAATTCATATCATAAATAAGTGTTTTGATTTACTTAAGTGGTAAATGTGACAATAATCTTAATTATTCGGCCATATATTTATTACATGCTTCATAAAATAAATACTCATGTTCAATGTAGTGTTATTGGAGTTTCTAGAGGACTACAAACTTGAATTTATTGTAATTTAGTAAAATGTAAACAATGCATTGAGTATTTTGGAATTTATACTTTATTTATCATTATATCATTTAATAAAATAAAGACAGAAAGTTAAAAATAAAATTTAAGTAAAAATACCTTAATTTTTAAACATTATGTAACATATATTTATTTACAGTTTTGCTTTTTACTGAGATTCATTAAAGAAAACTTTCTTACATTAAACCTGAACTGCTTAATGACAGTGTTTCAAATGTAAAACAAATCACTAATATTAAACAAATGGTTTTAAAATTTTGATCAACATGAATTGAAATGTGAAATATAAAACTTATTAAGGTTTAAAATTCAAAATTTTTGACAGGTTAGCTATTTCTATTTGTTATTTATGTATTATATTTTCTTTTGATTAAATTATTTAAAAAATAAATATTCTTAATTTAAACTTACTTATATAAGATGAAATAAATGTATTTAACTCCAATCTAGAATTAGCAATTGTAATTTTTAATTCTAGACCAAACGAGTATTGACTTTTTTTTAAATGAAAGCAAATGATCTCAGGTTAAAATCAAATTTATGAAAATACATAATAGTATCTTCAGTATTAGTTCATAAACGAATTATGAATAATTATTGAATCTTATATTATTTTTGCCTACATTTTCGGAATTTCATAAGCCATTTCTAAGAAGTATATATTTTCAATGAAAATAAATAAAAAAAAATAAATAAATAAAAATCAATGTATGGAAAAGCGAAAAATTTAAACTAATTTTGATAATTATCTTTGTCCCAAACTAATTTTTCCCTCTACATTTCACAAACATTTTTAATAAGGATGTTAATGACATTAATTTTTTTGTGGTGCAATATATTTGGATAAGGTTCTACAGTGATAAGGACTAAATTCACATCCTTTTAAAATAATTTAAAATGATATTTCATATTACATTCACTTATCTTGAGGCTCTACACACAAATATATATGTAATGTATATTTATATAAATACACGCATAAAATGTATAAAAGTATATAATTTTTTTCTTCAGCACAATGAAAGTCTTTGCAGTGTTCTGTTTGTTGGGTTTCGTCCTTGCTTCTGCAGTTCCCCTGCATGAAGATAACCATGGTACGTAATGTTTATTTTTTATTCTTTATTGTAAAACAACAGCTTCACTATTTTTGAGTTTTAGTTTAAATTAATTTATAACTATTTAGCTAATAAATCTGATTTCATACTATTTTTATCATTAATAAAAGAACATAAAGAGTACTTAAAAACCTAAATATTTCCTTTTGAGCATAACGTGTAGCGCATATATTATAAAAATTTTAGAAAGATTTAACCATTTGTTTTGGAAATTCAAAAATATTTAGAAATGAGAATTTTATTACTACATTTGATGTTTTTATTGCTAGTAAATTTCATAATGGAATTTGCAGTTATGTATATTATCAGTTTATGTTTACTATGATTATTAACATAATAATGGTAATGCAAATGAAAGAGAAAACAGAGAATAGTTTTGGCTTATTGTGTAGTCAATCAATAAGATAAGTTTAGAAGGAAGTTTCGAAATTTATTAATACGAGAATAAAGAGTAATCCATTTATAGTAAAAGTAGTAATCCAATTTATTGTTTAATATCCTCAAGAAACATATCAATATAATGTTATTTACTAAGCTTTTTTAATTAATAAAAAGTAACTGTTTTGTTAAAATAATTACTAGAATTTGGGAAATGATATTGGCATTCATTAAATTCTGAAAAACTTCTCACATAAAATATTGAAAATTAAAATAATTAATTTGTAAACATAATCTTAAAAAGATATCAACCTTGATTTAAATGTTCATATATATACATACATACATAATATAGATAATTCAACATCTCATTATTTGACTTAAAATCAAACTTTGAACGCTTTATAAAATTAGAAGTGAATCATTTTATTAAAAATCTGAAAATATGCTATACGGAAAAAATCATTTTGATCAAAATGAAAGTTCATTTAAAATAAGGAATAGTTCTGAACGAATATAACTGATAGGGTAAAATACATTTTTACTTTAAATTATACTTATCATAGTAAAGGATTTTCATCAAGAGAAATGCTACTTAAATTGCATCCAGTTTTTAGATATTTTAAATTCTAAGGGAAACAGCTGAGATAAAATTTTGAATTTTTTAATTTGCATATTTAAATATATATTTTGCATTAAATAATGCATAATGTGAAAAATTCTTCCCTATTTATAATAACTAATTTAATAGCTAATTTTTATGATGTAACAATTAACAAATAAATTGATATTTAAACTTTGCAGATCTAGAAGTTGAGAGCTCTTTTAATGATTTCTTCCTATCCTCTGCTTTAAATGCTGAAGGGTAAGTGAGCACTGTGGCAAACATTAATACAACTTTTAAAACTTGCATAAATTTTTAGTATAAACGTGTTTTATACTAAAAAATTATTTTTTATGTGTTCAGTAATTAATGAATGAATAATATTGAGAAAATCGGTATACTTTATGTTTTCTTGTGCAAATGTTAGAATTATGTCTGACTCAAATTATTCACTGACATTTGTCTTGTCATACATATTTGTGTTTTTGAACAGGAATTGTTATAAGAAAAAGAGAGAGAGAAAAACTACTTATGGAACAATATTATTTTGTTATCATTATAATGCGTGCTTATAAAGTTATTTTTTTATAAAAAAAACTATAAACATCCTATATTCAATTATAATATTCATAAGGACCATGATCAAGTAAAATTATTACGGCTTCACACTGAATAATAATAATATTTTCTCAGACTTCATGAATACATGTAATCCTTATGCAAATCATGTAAACAATTATGTTTGAAAATTCTTGATGTAAGAAAATTATTGAATGTTATTATGTTTAAGAATTATGTTTGTTGAGGTCATGATTTGCGAAAGTTAATTAATAAACGACATCATTAATGATTGTTTTTGTACAGACCATGATTTTCAATGGTTAACATGATGACTTGATTAATGATAATGATCATAAAATTTATGAATTAGTAAAACTAATAAGACCTTATATTCTAAAGTTCATGCTTTAAGTGTAAAGATATAAAAAAATTAAAAGTATAGATAATTATGATGTTCATAAAGCACCTGACCTAGTAAAATTTAAATATTTTCACTCTAAAGAATAATAATATTCGCAAAAATTGTGCAAAATTAAAAGGATTTTTGTGTGTAACAGGATTTAGAAATCAAAATAATTATACTTAATATTTCTTTCACATATTAAACTAATAACAATACTTGATATTTCTTTCAAATATTAAACTAATAACATTATTTAATAAACAATTTTATATACTAATAAAACTGTTTATTGATCAAAAACTTGTTTAAATTATCTGGAACTACATTCTGCAAAATTCAAGTATATCATTCATTAATCATTATATTGTTATAAGTATTCATTCAATCAAAGTCACTATAAGTTACTCTTTTTAATTTCTCAAGTTAAACATTTAAGTACTGAATTATTTGAAGACTTTATTGTATTGAAGTAAGCAGATGATGAGTCTAACTTGTCAAGTATACCCAAAAAGGTTAAAAGTTTATTTTTATATCCCTTTAAAAGGCTGAGATCATGGTAGTAAATTGATTTTAGTTTCATTTCATTTTTACTAGCTTCGATGAAAGAAATAGGTAAACATTACGACGAAATGACTTAATATTATGCTTTTTCGGGTAAAATGTTACATAGAAAGATTTTTCAAACATTTAAATTTTAGGAATTAATATTACTACTCCGTGGTCTAAAAATCCAAATAGAAAATAAGCGATCTGGTAGAAAAAAGTCAACTCTCGAAAACAAAAAGCTAAATTTGGAATAAAGGTATGAATGACGTTTAACATACAAGAGACTCGATTTGTCAACCATTTCCAAGTATTATACTATTAAACCTGTATTGTGTTTTCAAGACTTTTGTTAACAGATTTCAGATATTCCAGCAAATTAGTATCATTCTATGGATTCTGCCTTTGATGCAACGATATATAAAGAAAGCGCACGGATTTAAGTCCATTCTATATGAGAGCTACCCTATCTCCTAAATTTCTCCGCATCCACTGAAATCAAATATTCAGCCAATGGTGCTCTAATCCACGTAAAGACATCAGAAGTACCGAAATGAAGATCCATCCTGCATAGAGTTGTAACAAGTAGTACATGCCCGAATTAGGGTTAAAATTACTCTTTAATAACTCTCTATATTTCATTCGTATCATCATACCGTCTATGAATATCGCATAAATTATCAGGTAGTAACCACCTCATTAGTTCTGAATTTTTCTTTCTAAGCTCTGAAGACATACTCGTTGAGCACAAGCATTACTTCAGTTATTTTCATAAATAATCCTTTGTCCAAGGTCAATAACTCCATGCTATTAATTATTTATTTTCAGTAATTGAACAACCACATGAAATGTCAATTTCTGAGCTATTATAATGTAGAAGAATTACGCTTATCTCCATACATCTAAAATGAAGAACCGAAAATACTTTCATGTTTTTTGGACAACGTTGAGAACAAATGCATTTTGAAATAGATTTTCCGACTTTTCGCTTTTTTCCACTTAAAGGTGGCTCCCTATTTATAAATAAAATTCTTCAAAAACAAATAGTAAATGCTCAAAATAATTTTTAATAGCTTTTGATTGCTTGGTTATTCACAAAGCAATTTCCTTATTTCACAGGAAATGCCCATAGTTTCGATTTCTAAATGTTCTAAACTTATGTGTAGAATAATATTTAATTATTGTTATAATTTATCATATTAAAAATTCAGATGATTTAAGAGTATTTATTTTTTTATTAATTTATCAGTATTTGAGAAATAAAGTAAATGATTGGTTTCCTTTAAAATTTTTTACAAGTCGATTTTAATGTTTCGAAAAACTATGACCAAGAATATTTAAAGAAAATTGTTCACCATTGATTCACCTTCATTAATCTTAGGCAATCTATATTTGTTTTTAAAAAATCATTGAGGAAGAAAGTTACTGTTAAAGCTTTCTTTAGCAAATGATAAATCATTAATTTTAAGAATTTATACTCTTTTCGCATGATACGTCAATGTTAGATTCTCTGCTGCCTATCGCAATTCCTAGCCCCATGAATCGGTTGAACGAAATTGCTTTTATAATATAGTAAATGTAATATAACATTCTTCTCAAATTATTTTTATAATTCTTTGTCGTATAAGGTGTAGAAAATAAGAAATGACACACACTGATTGAAATATTTTGATCAATTTTTATTGAAATCAGAATTGTTTTGAGAAAGTTTTTATTGATTTTATTTCATACAATAAATTAAGAATTTTGCTTTTAATTTTCTTTCTCTCGTTTTCTTATTTAAAAATAATTTGATATTAAATTATTGGTTGTTTATTTGAACATATACTATATTGATTATATAGATATCTTAATAAATGTAATGTTAGTCAAAAGGATTTCATAATAATCATATATAAATTGATTATGATATTTTATCAGTCGAATACATATTATTGATAATGAAGACTATAAAATCATCATTTTTTTGTGAGTAGTTTAAAAATATTTAAGCACAATATTAATATAATATTAAGTTTAATAATATTCAAACCCTTAACTTCGGCTTATTGAACATAATTTTTAATAAGTCGCATTAGAAAAGCTACTCTAGCTCCGATAATTTTTAATTTCTCTGAATAAATGAATCTTACAAACCACAAGAGTAAAAACGAATTCTATATTTATTTGAATTTTATTATATATCTTTAAATGTTCTGAATATATTTATTTTTAATTATATGGAAATAGTAAATTTATTTTAATTTTAAAGTGATAATTTTGACATTGGAAAACTGAAAGAAAAATTTGATGAGCTTGTTAAAAAAGTGAAAGATGCCTTCGAGCAAGGAAAAACCCTTAAAGATGCTTTGGACAAAGTAAGTAAGCCAAATGTTTATTTAATGTTATTTTAATACTGTCTAGAAAGTGGTATACCCATCTGCAAATGAAAAATGATTATTGAAGAAATAATACTTTTTCAAAAGGGGGTGCAGATGATGATAATTTTCTTGAACCAGGGTTTTGGTTGAATAATGTAAAGTTAAAAGAGATAAAGTAGTTTTGATTTTTCAAAAACTTATATATCAACTACATAAATCCACGTATTTTTAAACAATGAAGAATCGCATCAGAGGTAGAGTTCTATTGGATTTTCTGGTAACCAATGTATGCTAAAATAGGAGGGTGAAAAAACCCTGATCAAGGAGTTATATGGAAACAATTGCACAGAAACAATATTCCCTAAGGGTGTTTCTAGAATTGACTTAATGGAAAGAAATGAAATCTCAACGAAATTAGAATAATAGAATTGAAGTTGAGATTCAGAGGAAAAACGAAATGAATAAAAGTTTTATACACGAATATAAGTTTTTCGCTTAATTTATTTTTCAATATTCTCTGGATTGTTTTAAAAAGTAATATATCACCACTAATAATCATTATATTGATATCTATTTCTTGACTTTTTAGCATGTATTATGTGATTTTATCTACAGAATATTATTGGTGTTTGTCTACTTTTACGACCATTCATAATAATTTATAAAAACAAATAAATCATTGCCACAAAAACTTGACAGAGAAAAGTAAACAGTCCACTTTATTTATGTTTGTACTTCCAGGATCGTTAAAAATTATTTCTATTACTTATTTTTTAACCACCATTTCTTAAATATTATTTTTTGATTGACATATTGCTAAAAAAGATGTATTCATTCTTCTAGGAAAGATAGATTTGATATAGAATTCAAATCACCACGCATTAAAATTTTATAGAAAGCGGGAAAAGTTATGGGCAAAATGATTCCCATAATACTCAAATGAAGATTTTTTACAATATATTCTACTTCAAACGGTAACTGATTAATAAATTATCCCACGTTTTAAATAACTCAGTAGCAATCGGAACGCTTTTCCCATAAAGGAAGCCCTATTATAATAAATAAGTGCAATATTAATATAACCCCTATATTCAAATTGCTTTGGTCTTAAATTGTTAGACATTATCTCTTTCAGTAAAAGGCATCTGATAAATAAATAGATTAATGAATTAAATATATCTGAATAACTTTCTGGAAAACTTCTCAATCATGTTTTAAGTAATATTAAAAAATACAGAACCTTCTGGTTTTACAAAGTAATTGCATCACTTTGTATTACAAGTTAACTGAGAAAATAAACAATTATGTTCCCTTTAACATAGTTAAGTACGCTGAATAGAGCATAGTTACCACAATATTGCGGAATACTTCATTGTAACATAAACTAGTTCCTGCAGATTATTATTGAAAATGAAGCAATAAATATGCCAATGAATTTTGATATGTATGAAATGTATTTCAGAGGTAAGCAAATATTCATTCAGATTATTAGGAAAATCATTAGATGGTTAGCAATTTTTGAATGTCATCATTCACCGACTTATTTAGTTATGCATATTTTGTCGATTCATGTGGGTTTTTTTTATTTCCAGTTGCAACAGATTAGAGAAAAGCTGAAGGATTTAAACATTGATGTAGATGCAAAGGGAAGAGAGTTTCTTGATAAGTTGAAAGAAAAAGTAAAGGAATACTGGAAAAAATTATTGGAAAAACTGGTGTCAAAGAGGAACTCTGATATTGAATTATTCTCCAATTTAGAAAAGTTGAAAGAAATGGTAATTTCATACGTTTAAAATAAAGTTTTTAAAATTTAGGGACAACAGTTACGTTAGTTAACGAAATGTTAAATTCAGTATTTTATAATGTTTTGTTTGTTGTTATGCTATTACTTTTTTACTAACAATGAAAACAATTGTAAATTTTTATTGTAAAAACAATTGTAAATTGGTAAATATTTAAAGAATTAAAAACATAACAAAAAATTTAATGTATCCTATGCTTGATATATATGAAATAGTTGAAATTTCCTTTAATTAAAAATACATTACAAAATCGTAAATATATTGTAGTAAATATTTTATAATTTATATTGCTTTTATGTATAAACATATCTTACATTAATAATTTAAAAATTACAAGGTTATAATAACATAATATAATATTTACATTCACTTAGCAAATCGAAAATAAATATAATTGAAATTTTTAATTTTATACTTATATTGAATATTTTTTATGCAGAATTTTATTTAATATTTATCTTAAATATTTTTTATGCAGAAACAAAATTTGATTCTTAATCTTAAATATTTCTATACAGAAACTAAATTACATTAGAAAGGAATTTCTTTTTGTTATAAATAATTATTCTTTATTTGATAATTTGGCTTATGAAAATGATTTCATTTTGTGAATGAATTTGATTTGTATATATATATATATGCTTATGTATACTTGTATGTAGCTCGAACAAGGAGTTGATGCTGCTGGACTTAAATCTTTTGTGGAAGAAATCTTTGGAAATGGAAGTTCAAATGAGGTAAATTATATTTACTTAATAATTTTCTAATAACTATTTACTAAGACAGTAAAGATAAAAATATTTTATAACACATAAAAATACCTTTAACGCAATCAAATTTAATGCATAATTTTAGAGTTTAATGTGTTTGAATTCATAACACTACATGCATTCAGTTATATGATGATAAATGATTGTTTTAAATTTAAAGACTGAGATAATTATGACATTCATTGTATGTAAATTATATATAAATAAACTAGTGCATAACCGAAATGAACACATATTAACAAGAAAGAATTTCTATAGACAAGAAAGTAATCTAAAAGATTTTTATTCAAATGAGCATATTATAGTTCTGCCATAGAAATTTACGAATAATTTGTGTAAGGTATATAAAATTTAAAAATGTTTGATAAGCTTTAAAGAAATTGTTTTTTTCAGGTTACACAACTTACATTACTATCTTTCTGTAAAATATGCTAACATTTCAAAATGGAGCCATTAGAAGAACATTTTTTTAAAATTTCTTTTATTATTATTATTATTTTTTTTGATGGCGGCCTATATCATAGGACACTTATTTTCATACTATGAACCTTATTATACAATAGATGGTGAAGGGGTTCAGAATAAATATTTTTATATTATTATATATTTTAAATATGCACGACTATTCAGTACTTACTGAAAAATGTCATTTCGTATGAAAAAAGTTTTTGTTGAAAATTGAAGAAGAATGTATAACAACCTAATGCAAAATGTTCTTTCTCCATTTTACAAACAATTAATATTTTTAAAAAAAAAACTTTTGCAAATATTATAAAAAAGTTCTGCAAAATAACGGGTATTAAATAAGTTTAATCATCAGATCATGCATATTCATGACAAAACACAAATAAATTGTGTTTCATTGTAATTTAGGCTTTTTATCAGTTAGAAAAATGATTTACATACATTTCCATTTTGAGTTCAGCTAATGAAGTGGATTATTCATAAATTATCTGTTTTTGAACTAACATTTAATTATTTATTGTTTTATAATCAAGTTATGGGTAGTTGTAAATTCATGGTAAAATGTATCCCTATCGTTACTCGGAAGCAGTAGGTTTGATATCCGATCTAGTTGAATATAGTCATTCTGAGTAAACATATATAAGTTAATTTTTGCCGGTCAATGGCTGAGTGGTTAGCGTTCCTGACTTTTCAGCTGTTGGTCCCGGGTTTGAATCCTGGTTTAGACATGAACATTTCCTTTCTCTCTCTCTGTGTGTGTATTTTTGTCCTTTCTTCTTCTGAGACGAGAGATGAATGTGGCCCGCCTTATAAACGGGTTTGTGGTGGTGTGACGTGAGCAATGTTACTCGTATCTCCGTAACTTGGTTCACAGGTGCCCACAGCGTAAAATTGATAGCATTTTCCAGTCTTGTTGGGGACAACGGGTCTACTTACCCAGTGCTCCGCCATTAGAGGAAGAAAAGTCAATTCTTCCATATGAACCAAGTTTCTAATTTTATTACACTTGAAACTTAGTACAGTGTGCCAGCTCAAATGTTGAAATCAAAGGTCGACCTCATCATTTGATAGTAGTTCAAAGTTACAAATGCAAAGTAGTTGAATACATCAACTGAAACTTTGGTCACATCTCAACATAAGTGCATTTATGATTGTTGCTAACAGAGGCATCAATCAATGTGACAAGTAATTTACAAATTAGGATATTATTGTTTGTTAGTTAAATTTAGTTCATTTGGACATACATTTGTTTTTTTTTTTACATGAAATATTGCTAAAACAAAAGACTGATCAGGAAAAAATGACTTTGTAATTTTAAATTATTCAGTTCCTAAGGTCAATACTTGAATTCGTACTTTAGCCTTATTTTAATCAAAATATTTATTTTTTTCAGTTAACCGAGCATTTCTTCACACTTTTGGATGAAGGCCCAAGTGGAAGACAAAAGCTCATAGATTGGATTGATAGAGTTCTTGGAGAGAAGGACAACTGAGATCAATGCTGGAACATGTAAAAATTCATCACTAATAAAGAAATTTATGAAATATGTTTTGAATTTATAGTTAATAACGGAATTTTTCACTTAAAAATAGGATTTTACAAAAGAAAAATTGAATATATTAATTTTAATATGCTTGTTAAAATTACATTTTCTAAAAATTTTGAAATTTTGGGAGTTTTTACATTTTAATTCGTAAATGGAAATAAATTTTAGCAGCTAGTGATGCAGAATTAAATAACAACTTTCATATAAAACAATAAGAAATAAATCTTCTAAAAATTTGGACTATTATTTTAAAAAATTTTGTAATTAATTTTTAACAAGAAAATTAAATATTATTCAGAAATATGATGCTCAAATATACCTACAAAGTTGTTTATTCATACAATGAAAAACTAATGTTATATAAAAAATAAAATGGGCAAAAATTTATTAATGTCAATATATAAAAATACACCAATTAAGCATATTTTCTATCATTTTTAAATATTAAACGGCTGCAAACTTTTCATATAGATATTTATCTATATTAAAGATTTTGTTGTTATTATTATAATATATTTGAGATCATTTTATATGTGATGTATCTGACAAAAATTTGTTTTGTTAACATGGCATACCTTTTCACATATGCACTTAAAATTTCCTTAACTGACATTTTTCATCACAATTTTATTGTAATTTACCTCAAAATCTTAGATCTGTTACAAATTATGAGGAATTTTGTACAGATTTTTATCATTAAAATGTGATTAGGACAATTTATTTTAGGAGTGCAAGATTTTTCATTTGAATTAGTTAAATATCTTTAATGAAATTAATTAAATGCGCCTGTTTTGGACTAAATGAATGGAAGTTAGATGCATGCAACTTTGTAGTGACCCATTTTTCTTTGATGCATGAAAATACTACCATAAGGGAAAAGCTATCATAAAATCCCCTTGATGTGAATTCAGTTGACAAAAAATGAAGTGAATGAAAATGTCCATAACATATGTACCCCTTCCAGGAAAAGACAAATGTATTGGAATGAATATATTAAGGAATATATATATATAAAGAGTGAATAGTATATAATGTTAAAGTTTATCAGAAATAACAAATTTGAATTGCCAACACAATAAATGATATAAGGTACAATATTTCTCAATTTTTGAATCATCAATTAAATTTAATTAATATAAATTATACTATCAATATAAAACTTATAAGAAAAAGTTAAAATATTAAATGAAATGAGAATAAAATTCACTTCAAGTAGTATAACAGCTAAAGCCATCGATAGCAACTATATTTAATAAAGCCTGAAAGATAAATATTAAAAGTAGTTAGCAAAGAAAATAACTCTCTTATAATTTACTTAAATTATTACTAGCATTTCTTAAAACACACTTTAAGGAATGTGAGTAAATTTTAATAGCAATGAAGTGTTAAAATGTTATCTCAATCCTTAGAAATGTCGGAATCAAACATAGTATCCATTTTCCACTCAACAGAATTCATGGAAATTTTATCATTCCATAGAATTCGAAAGACGTTACGATGTTAGAAAAAAACAGAAAGGTCAGTAAAAATCCTAAAAATAAAATTGTATGAAAGCTGAATTATCATATCTGAACCACTTACAATATTCCAAAAAATAATTTAGTTGTTGTAACCTTCTCTATTTGTTATTTCTAGGTAATACGTGCTTTTTTATACAGATAATCTTAGTTAAATTTTTAATAATTTTCGTATTATATAAGTCATTCATAGTGGTTACATTTCAGATTTATTAAAAGTTTCTTTACTTAAGCGAAAATCTTTAATTATTAAGAAGGTATTCAATGTGGCTTTACTAAAGAAGAAACGAGAAATTACTACCATATCTCACAACAGTTTCAATGTATTCAGGTAGTGAAGAAGGGGATGTCAGAACATCTCGTTTATGAAGAAATCAGATTCACAGACTCAGAACAACTTATAAAACAGTTATGTTTTCCTTTTTTTCTCTTTAACTTTTACACATAGAGTATAGTAATACATTAAAGCGTGAAAATTTAAATTTAGTAAATTAATGATTTTTCATTGCTATTATTTTCGGATTCAGTGTAATCAAGATTTTCATGAATACACAGAATCCTGGTTGATATCCATTTGATCATTAACTTTGAAGCACTCATTATGGAATACCAATATTTATTAATTAGAATAGATTTTATTGATAATTATTCAAAATATAAATATCACCGTCAATTATAAATTAACAAGCTTACTAGTTTCTTTCAGAAATAAGGGATCATTGCTTAGAATAGACAATACCTTGCTTTGTTGCACATTATTGACGAAAATGAGATTAAATGTATCATCGTTATCTTACATTAAATACAAATAATGTAATTGAAGATAAACATTTCTTATGTTAAAAAACTATATTCATGAGAAAATAACCATATGTGAATCTAAAGAATATGATTAAAAATCCGAAAGATATAAAAGATAAGACTTATCTTTTCAAGGGGATGTAAAAATTTGTAAAACAAAATTTCTCAATCCTTCGCAGTTGTTGAAACTTTTAGGTCAGTAAGAGAATTTTGTAAACTTATTTTAAAATACTGGTTCAGTAATTGGAATATTTGAATTTACCACTTGATAACATTAAAATGATTTAAAATTTATAGAAGCAGATTGATTTACTTTTTATCGCACCAAATGCTGATTTAGTACTTATAAAATTTTGTAAAAAATTATCTTTGCCTAAAAAAAATAAATTTTTAATTCGGTTTAACAATAATTTTCCATTCCGGTAAAAACATGTCCCACATTATTTTATGTACTTCTATCATACATTTTATAGTAAGAAAGGGCTTAGAATAGATAGTTATTCAACTTATTTATTTCCGAAAATATTTTTCAGAGCTATTTTTTAAGCAATTTATAAGTTCCAATCCAATCCAAAAGTAATACTTTGCAATACTTTTTAAATGTTTATACTTCGATTTAAGAAAATTCATGAATGGATATTTGCAAATTTAATAATTTGTTTCTTTAATTTTAATTGCAATGTAACAGTAAGAAATATACAAACTTGTTTTATTAATTTTTGCTACTATCAGAAATCCAAATGTTTTCGCAGTAACTTATGTAAGAATAGTATTAAAATCATTTCAAGCAAGAAAAATCAATTTTAATAAAATTAAGAACAATAAAATGTGAAAAAAAGCAAATGGTTTAATTATTTTAGTTAAAAAGAACATATATTTTTGTTTTGCAAAAAAAGATTATTTTCGATTGAAAGATTTTTGCAAACTTTTCTGATGTAAAAGAAATTTTATTCTTTTCTTATTTAAATATAAGTAAATATTAAACAGTTTTTGCATTTTCCAAAATGTCATAATGTTGATTACAATTCTGAGTTAGTTGCGAAGTATAACTAACACTGCACTGCTCTATCAGAAAAATAAAATGTATTTCAAAATTGAGTTACATAACATTATTATTTTTATATATGTTTCAAAATTATTTTCTTTTAATAAAAGATAATTCACTTTAGTACTGAGAAAATAGTACTGGTATTTTTTTTCATTAAATGTAAATAGTATCATAGTTAAACAAAATAAAATTAGGTATTTATTTAAATATAATATAATATTTGGGAATTGGTGATAAGAGTTTACATTAAAAAAGTTGCTTAATTCGAGATTTAAGTAAATTCAATACTTTTGTTAGAATAATTTAACATATGATTTTTTATAATAATAACTTTTAAAAAATAACTTACATTTTAAGTATTTTTATCTGCATGTATTGATAAAAAAATATCAACTGTTTAATCAAAATATTTTCCAACCTAATGATTTTTATTCTTTTTTTTTCTACAAAATTTGTGTTTCTTAGGAAGATGAAGGCTTTTTCTTTGTTCTTTCTTCTTGGCATTGCTCTTGCTTCTGCTCTTCCTCTACAGTCAAGTAAGTATAGTACAATTCTTATCTTTTTTGTACGACATAAATAAATCAATTATCTTTTCTTTACAATATAAAAATAATTAACATATTATTACAAATTAAATAACTTTTAAAATTTAATAACAAATATAATTATATGATAAAAATTGTTTAGGAAACTACTTTATTTCCATTTTGTTAACCAGATTTAATTATTACCTAAGATGATAGTAATCAGATTAGAGGGAAAGAAAGTTATCATAATTATCTAAAATTGTTAACACTTTTGTAATTTTATCCGGCAAAGTTTCTCATAACATTCACTCAGTTATTAAAATATTTTTATAAATTAAATTAAAAGACTTGAAAATTCACTATATGAATATCTTAAGTAGAATAATTAAAATATAATAAAGATAAAATATTATTATAAAGAATAATAAAAATTTTTATAATTGTACAAAAATGTATGTGTATTACTATGTAATTTGAATGGTTATAGACATAAATTATTTAGTTTTAATTTATAATAATCAAACCGAATCAAGTGAACTATAATAACTGAATTAAATGAATTTACGCAAAATTATAATATATCAAAACTTTATTAATTTTGATATATTAATCAAATTATATTTAAAAAAAATTCATTTTTTTAAAAAATAGTATTACAGCCTTTTACAAATACTTTAATCAATTTAACTCAAACGTATGACATAAATATGAGAAAAAACATGGAAAGTTTTTTCTTTTTAAAACTTTTCATGATTTATAATAATTGAAAAAACTTTTGCTTCGTAATGAATGGCTAAAATGTAATGGGTAAAATTTTGAATATTTAAATTGCTATTTGTAGGAAAATTTAAATTTATTTAGCGTGAAATTATTTTTAGATATCTAAGAAATCTTATAATGCTTGTGATGTGAAAATATCGTAGAAATATATTAAACATAGTGTTTAACTACTTTAATTCCTTCCTATGCATTAAAAAATTAATATTCGAGTTATTATCGTTAGAAGATTATTGCATTTTTTTATTTAAATTTATAACACAAATAATATTAAAGAAAAGAAATTCTCTTAAAATGACTAAATTATTAATAAATTATATTTAAATACTAACAGAATTAAACTTACATAAAATATTTTCAAATATTTGTAATATTAAAATAAATTTATTAAAGTAAAATAAAATTACAAAGGATATCACAATCATAAAAATACAAGAGATAATACAAAGTAATTAACAAGAAAGATTAAAAAAATTGCAAAAATTAATTTTCAATTATTTTCTCATAAATATTTCAGACATAGAAGTTGAGAATGCTTTTAATTATTTGTTCCAAGGTGCTGCTTTAGAAGATGACAAGTATGTATTCTACAGTAAAAATGGTAAAATAATTTATTATAATGGTGTATTGTTAACCTTTTTTATGTTTTTATCTGACTATATGCAAAGAGGTTCCCAAATTTATAAAATAATTCCAAGAACAAGATGTTAAATTGCAGAAGTATTAATGTTCAGAAAGACATAAAAAAGGGAAATAATAAGAACTTTGGCCTCAGTTTCTATAAATTAAGAAGATAAAAAAATTATTGCTAAAGAAATTTCATGTACACAGAGTAGTCACATTAATGTGAACACTTGTCAAAAGTCAGAATTACCATTTTTTGAAGAGCGTACTGCTGCAAGGCGTACAAGAGGAGAGCCAACTAGGTTCCTGAAAGTGATTACTGGGATGTTGAGTCTTGCCGATTCCAGTTCCTGGGCTAGCTGTGCTAGATTATGCGGGTGAAGATCCATACTGCTAACAACCCAGTCGAGATTGTTACACAGATTCTCAGTTGGGTTTAAGTCAGATTAGTTTGCTGGCCATAAGAAAATGGTAAGCTCTTCTTGGTGTTCTTCAAACCACGCACGCATCCTGCTAACTGTATGACATCTGGTGATAGCTGTCATTCTCCTAAGTCAAAACAATGCGCATATAGGAGTGGACTCAGTCTAGAAGACAGATGCGTATTTGTATTGATCTATCGTGCCTTCTCCTCAATGATAACTAAACAATGAGAATGATAGGAAAATGTTTTCCAAACCATAATGCTCTCGTCTTTAGCCGAAACCCTTCTGGTAATTATTAGACAAGGCGTTTGCTTTCAGAGGTTTCACGTCGTATACGCCAACAGGCATCTCTCCGATTGAGCATGAATCGTGATTCATCAGGAAACGTTACCTGTCACCAATCTTTGAACATCCAGTTGCAGTACTCGCGTGCAAATTCCAACCTTCGTTGCTGATGAATAGCAGTCAGCATGGATGCATAAATCAGGCCTCTGTTTTGGGGGCCCAGACGCAGGACCGTTCACACAATAGTAGTTTAGGAGACATTTTTGGTAGTCTTTGGTTCAACTGGGAGTTCAGTTGCTCAACGGTAGAACATCTTTTTGCCCGAACGTATCTCCGCAGTCATCGTTTACCTCTATCATCTATGGCTCGTATTGCATCACATTTGCCACGTTGCTGATTTGGGATAGTTTTATTTTGTGATGCATGGTATGCTGTTACCACAATGAAATTCGAAGAGTTCATAAACTTATCTTTCTCGTAAATGCTTCCACATTTGATTCGAAATCCATTGATCATTTCCTTTTGGACGTCAAATAAATTGCTCCTTTTCAGCATTATGCTAACGATTGTCACTTCCGAAGCTTTCAAACGCCCTTTATGTACGCTCAACTTTACGATGCAACCACCTGCCTTATGTGATTGGTTATTTAACGTTGACGTTGTGATCGTATTAATGTGACTAATCTTTTTGTATACTTCAAAATTATGTAATATGCTACATATAGAAACATATTTAAACATTGTGTGATACATCGCATACATAGACATATATTTAAGTATTATTAGAGTTTCTTCTCAAGGGATACTAATTATAATATAATTTACCAAAAAAAAAATTCAGGAATCATGTAACTCATAATTGTAATTTACATAATATGAATAAAGAATATATAACAAGTAAATCAATGTTTTTTAAAAAAAAATTACTGAAAAATATTTCTACATTAGTTAGTTAGAACAATGCTGTTTTCAAAATGAAAAAAAAAATCTACATTTTTTTTTTCATTTTTAAATTGATTTGACATTGCTTAGCAAATAGAATTGAATTCTACGTACTTTATTTTGTAAAAAATAAAATCAACGAAACATTTTCATAACTGATAACATGTTACAAATATTCAGAGAGTTCTTCTATCGATGCCATATCAGTTATTTATCGATATTAATTATTAGACTGCAAATTACTTTCTGTAAAATTAGAAAAGATTTTATAATTAAAAGAATACCCGTTAACGTGTTTGTAAATTATGTAAAGTTAGACATTTAGTTCATGTAAAGATAAGAATTATGTGAAGTTAAGACACGGTAAATTACAGCGTCATTCAGTTAGATACTAAATGACGTAGTGATTTACAGTATGTAATGCAGTTAACAGTAAAATTTGATGTAGCAGAAGTTTTACATATAAATTTCTTGCTAGATTGGAAAATTATTTGAAAAAAAATCTGAATGAGAGCTCCAGAATACGAAACTTTACATTCTGTAATTCATTGAACCTATTCGATTTTTTGAAAAGTCCTAAAAATTTGCATTTTCTTTTAACATGATCATAATACATCAGTAATGTTATACATCAGATGCACATAATGTATCAGTAAGGATATTGGAAATGTCAAAACCTTTTGTTTGGATTTGAAAGATTTTCTAAGGTAATATCTGTCTGAATAGTATTAAATCAAACATAAATTTACTGATTCCTGGATTGTATAATTCATTTTTGTTATGCAAAGAAAACAATGCAAGATATGACTCATCTCAAATTTTAATATGTGTTTAAAAGCTTTTCTCATATTATAGAAAATTATAGCATTTATTTTTACAAATAAGCAATGATCTCATTTTCAAAATATTATTTTAAAAAGATATTTTAAAATAATTGTAAAAATGAAGTTATTTTTAATTTATTTATTAAAAATCCATTCTACTATTTGACAAAATTATATAAGAACTAAATTTTAATTAATAGAATCCTAGTTTAAACTAAAATAAAGAAGTTAGTAATCTATTTGAAAAATCTTTATAGCACCATTATAAGCCAAAAGTTTGAAATTTATTAATTAGTTTCATGTAAAAAGAAGTGTGAAGTAATTTAGGGCCTATTTTAATTAAGATGTAATAAAGGTTGTGTGATGTTTTAATTTTTCATGGTAAAATATAAATAAATATGATATATTTAATTAAGTTGATACGTGCTCATTTTTAAAATTCCAGTGATGCATTCGATGTTGGAAAATCGAAAGAAATATTTGAAGAATTTGTTAAGCAAGTGAAGGAAGAGTTTAAGAAAGGAAAAAGACTTAAAGATATTTTTGATAAAGTAAAAAAAAAATTTAATTTTTTTACAAAATGCATGTTTTTAATAATAGTGTTACAAATAAACAAGAAAATAATTACGTTGTATAAAACATAAAAGTTTAAATCTTTTTTACTATTATTAGAATTTCCCACATATTTTACATACATTTCTTCAAAATAATTATCCATTATGAAACTGAGTGTCCAAAATTTATATGACATTAATCTTTCTTTAAAAAAAATTATATTATAATAAAAGCTGCAATTTACATAATAAATTATATATGATTTGAAATTTTATAAAACTCATTAAAAATAAAATTTTTATTCTTAACTTCTGTAAATATAGATAAAAAAGATTCTTTAACACACACACACACACACACACACACACACACACACACACACAC
>JAPDSC010068291.1:0-17252 GCA_026290005.1 Latrodectus geometricus
TTTGAAAACTTTTATTTTTGTTTTAAAAGTCACTTTTTTTAAAAAAATAATTTGCTTAATTGTTAAATATATTTAAAATTCATTTTTATTTACTGAACATCTTTTATCTCTGCTTAAAATATTTAATTGAATTTTTAATGATATGCGGAGAACATATGAATGTGGGCTTGATGAAATTGTGTATAATTGATTTTTTTTTTTTAATCTGGTTTTTTTTAAAAGTATTAAGATGTTAAGTTTGTATAGATTTCTTTATTGTGTTTAAATTAAATTTATTAAAATATTATATTGGTTAATCGCAATTATATTCTTATATTATAGAAAAATCTTTATTTAAATCTGTTCATAATTGTGTTTCTGCATGTATATAAAAATTATTAACATATTACCATTGCATTTTTAAAAATCTTAATAAATTTCCTTTTAAAACAACGAGCTTTATTGTGTACTCAATGAACTTGAAAAATTATTGAAAATATATTAATAAAAGTTTATATAATGATGCAATAGATTTATATATAAAAAAAGTTTGTACTTTATAGAACATGATTGTTGTTTCATAATAAAATTTAATTCAAACTGAGAATAACGTGTTAAAATTGTAATAAGCATATCAAATATTTCTTACCAAATTTATAAAATCTTTCATTTGTAATTTTAATAATTTATATAGCTTAACTGTATCAAATTTCATTTTGAACGATGAGATTTACAACATTTAAAAATGTTTTCATTTTAGTTAATAAGTGATTTTTTTTAAATGACTGTCTTCAAAGAGATCTTAATTACATAAATAAATGATTTTTAAAGGTTAATTTATAATTCAAATCTAAATAGTTTAAATGTCATAAAATATTTCCTGAACGTTTAAATAATAAGATATAGATTTTTAATTGCACAATAGCGCTTTTAAAGAAGTTTAAATTCCTAAAATTATCTGTAAAAATCTGTAGCAAAGCTTTGTGACAAATCTTTTCTCTATTTACTAACATAAAAAAAAAAATTCCTACTTTCCTATCCTTTCTGTTTCTGTCACAAAGCTATTTTGCAGATTTTATTCAAATGTTATATTCGTAAGTTATTTGATTTACATTTGTTTTTGAATGAGTGATATTAAACGTTTTGTTATTGGTATAAAAAAAAAAGTTTTCGCGATTTTGAATTTGTTTATATATTTTTATTTATGCTGCCAGCAAATACTTTTCCAAAATTATTAAAGAAGGTATGTCAATTGGGAATATTTCAACTACTGTTCAATTAGACTAAAACTGGATTTACTAAAAAACTGGAATAATTAATTGATTTTAATATTTGGTAAATCATATTCCTCTTAACATAAATCTCATCGTTCAATGTGCTTCATAATTTACAATTTTGCAAATTGTAAAAAAAATTAAAATGAAAGGGCTGTCTTTTTTTTTTTTTCTTTTTTCTGGAATATTACTCATCATTGATTTTTGTACACATATTATTTACATATAAATTGAGGATAGACCTTTGGTCTCTTTAACATCTAAAAATGCTGCCTAATCAAATATTATATATAAATGTCTACTTTTATGGCTGGAAGTAAGAATGTGTGTACGACGTTTCGTGTTCATATGTGTGTACTATTATATTTATATTTACTGCCAAAATGAATACCTATTAAATTTGTAAATAGAATTGTTTCTATTATATCTGCATATCTTTCTAGCGTTTTTATTTTATTTATAAATTTGTGAATTAATTTTTCTGTTTTCATACTTGGCTAAGGGTATGTAGAAAATTTCTATTCATTACCTGCATACAAATGTGTGTGTATATACATGTAACATAAATATCTATTTAAATACATAGATGGAAAATTCTGTATATAAAAATTTATTATTCACTGTTGACTATTTAAAATTGCATACCAAATGTTTGATTTTTCTTATTTTTATGCTTGGATAAGAAGTTAAAAATTTCTGATCATTTTTCTTTATATAAATGTGTGTATATGTGAAATAATAAATGTCTATGTACATAAAAAATGTTATTTTCCATACTGAAATATTGTCTCTCTTTAGTATTTTAATAATTAAAAAAAAAGTCATTTTAAGTTGAGATTTGTTTATTTACAGAAATTATAACTCGTTGAATTTTAAAAATCAAGTACATAATCTAGTTTTTCGTTAAAAATGTTCTTCTAATATACATCAAAAATATATATACTAAACGAAAAAAATGGTATAAAGAAACTTTATCATATAATCGTGGTTTACACCTGAGGAATGAGAATTGATAATGAGTGTGGATTTTTGTACAATAAATACGAATTGTATATTAAAGTAAAATACAATTATCCCTTAAATGAATTATATAAATATATTCTAAAATTTAATTAAATAATGCAAGATACTGGTAGAGCTAAATTGGTAACTTATTTTTCTTTTATTTGAACAATTTCTAAGTTAGTGTTTATATATAATATACACACATACAATTAATTATTTATATGTATATATAAATTGTATGTTTATATTTAGTTTATTGATCACTTGAAGAACATGATAAAGTTATTTAATCCATATATACATTTTTTCTTTAAGTGATTTTGATATTATGACTACATTCCATAACATGGCTCCTTTTATATTAAAATATGCCGCCCACCCTTTCTGGTGGTTAGTGTACCTGATTACGGATGGGGAGGACTTGGGTTCGAATCCTGGCTCGGGCATGGATGTACTTTCTCTCTCTCTGAGTGTGTGTGTTTCTTGTCCTTTCCTCAGATGATGGATGAATGTGGTCCGCCCTATAAACAGGTTTGTGGTGGCGTGGGCGATGCTACTCGTACCTCCGTGACTTGGTTCACAGTTGCGCACCAGGTAACAATAAAATGAGTAGCAGTTTCCGGCCTTTTTGTGGCAAAGGGGTTAATTACTCATGGATGCCCGCCATTAGAAATAAAGAAAAAATATTAAAACATGCTGCTCGCCCTTCGAGTATCTCATCTTTTGTCTCTCTCGCCCAAAATCTCATATGACTTCGTGATGTCCGTATGACATAAACTGAACTATTTGCTCATCCATCTTTGTATGCCCTAACAAATATTTTTATAGATTCTTTTGCTACCAATATAGAAAATAAGACGCAATACATATTGTTCTTCAACAGTTATTTTTATTCCTCGGTGTCAGTATAAGTAGCACACACAAGTATTTACAGATGGTTCTGTAACTGCAAGACATGTTAGCTATGTACTGTTAGTGTGTACATTAACACTGCTTTTTTAGTCAGCCTACTTTCGCCATGCTTCATCTTTATGCCGAAGTTTCACCGCTCATCATGTGAATACAAAAGACTCATTAATTTTATTTGCACGCACACTGAAAGAATAAGCGATACAGATACTTTAGGAACAATTCTTTTGCATGTCGTCCTGTTCCATTAAGAATTTCAGAGCACTGGATTTTTTTTTCTTTGGTGGGATATGTAATGTTGTGTTTGATACTAAGTAATAGTAGCGTTGAATTTACTTCTTATATCCAATGTCTCTCACTCTGGTGTAAGAAAAAGACCAGCTGGTAGCCAAACAGTTAGAACTCTGGTTTTCGTTTCAACTATCCATGGGTTTGAATCCCACTTTGCACTTCTCTGGTAGTGGTTTGGAATCCACTGAAACTTGTAGATCCTGGTCTATTAACCCTCGAGTAGAAGAAATGCCCGACCAATAAATAAACTCATGTTTGATGTGAGAAAATGTTTGAAAATGCTTATACATTCTCTTTGACATGAATCGTTGAACATGCAGATCAC
Source organism: Latrodectus geometricus (assembly GCA_026290005.1). Classification (NCBI taxonomy): domain Eukaryota; kingdom Metazoa; phylum Arthropoda; class Arachnida; order Araneae; family Theridiidae; genus Latrodectus; species Latrodectus geometricus. The sequence continues at coordinate 3,784 of JAPDSC010068291.1, forward strand.
CATTAAGTTATGTACCATGTTCCCATACATTTCATTCTTGAATTTACTGCTACGCATTGCTTATGCTCCTTTGACTTGCTTTCGCATCGTGCACACATTTCAGATATTTGTCTCTTTATGAATTAAATCTATTGTGCGAAACGTGTGAACCCTACACAGTTTATCATATTTTAATGTCATGTTGTGATTTTAACTAAAAAATGCTTACATTTATAGGAGTGATACTTCAACATTGCTTAATTTGTAAGGATAGCTACCCCACAGAAACATTTTAGGTTTTTATACTTTAATTTATATTTCGAGTTTTTGCAATTACTTTCGATATATTGATAAAATTATGATATTGTTTGTTAATTTTATAGATTTAGATTTTTAATTTTACTATATCTGAATTTTGTAAATTTTTATATTTTAACTGCGGTTTCAAAATGAAATATATTAAAAGGTAACTTATATAAAATGTGTTTTGGTGCAGTTTTTGTCCCTTTCTGGACTTCGCACGACACAAAATTTAACCTATTTTATTAAGCAATGACAAAATAAAGGAATGTTTTTAAGGCGAAGATGGATTGTTTTATAAGTTTAAATCGAGTCTAAATATTAATGTGTTTATATACATCAAGATGTATTAGAAGTGTGGAAAATTAAATATTCAATAATATGTGAGTTTAGACATCTTTATCTTACATTTCTCACTGATCATACTCGAAAAATACTTTTAAAATATTTATGTTAATATTACATCAATTTTGGGCGAATGGCAACATTTAGGAGTGTACAACTATTCAATAAAATATCTTTGAGATAATTATGAATTCACCAGTCAGAATTCACTCCCTGCATCGTAACATTCTGTAACGTATCTGCTAAGAGCATTGGACAACACCCTTCGAGACTTCAATCTGACCGCCCACACATCGAATGTCATCATTTGTGTGATTATCGGTTCGTACTTGCTCAGGATCAAGCTCACCAAATACTTATTTAAAATTAATTAGATATATTTACTAATTTAATATTTGAACACTATGAATCAGGCACGGTATGAACTCCATATGGCTTTATTTAAAATAACTGTAGGTTGCCATGTGTCTGCAATTGCTCATGGGTCACAAATGGTAAACTAATCAAAATAATTTTTGTAAAAGTATTCTTAAGTGCATACAAAACTTATTTGCTGATTCTTGTCCGTAAAAGAAAATATTTCAGTATTTAAAATAAATGTTTGCCTAATTATTGTCAAAAGGTTACAATTTAAAAGATATAGACAAGAGTTGTCTGGAAATTCGATTATTCTAAATTTTCAATTTTTACTCAATACTAAAATATTGAACTATTGAGAAATGGTTTCTATATAATGTTTAACACACACACAGCTCTCTAATGAATTATTTTAATGTAGTAAAATTCTTTCTTTTAAGTGATCGTTAGTTTCCACACTTTGACATCATATACTATTAACATCACACACACAGGTTTTTTAAATCCACTACTCATACATTTTTAAATCACTAAAATTTATTTAAAAGATTGAAATTTTAACTGTATATATCTATTTAGTAAATTGTATATCTACTTTTTCCTCTCTTTTTAAATTTAACTACATTGAGTTTTATTGTATGCAGTAAAAGGATAACGATACTGATATTTTTGTTTAGCAGTTCTGCATATACGTTTTCTTATTACTTATTTTGACAAACTAATTTTCTTCACTTATACAAATTTTATTTTCCAGTTTAAAATTCATTCTGTGAGACAACAAAAATCAGGGTTTTTCTTATACAAGTTGCCTATGCATGGATAACTTGAAAATTAGTTGATCTCTATATGATCACACAAAGTTGAACATATGTTTTATTTCGTCATCTTCCAAATAAATGTGATAGCATCAATTTTAATAATAATAGTTTAAATGAGTGGTAATGTTTAAAATTTTCCTACTCACAGCATTTAATTATTAATTATTTATCATTCTGAAGACTTTTTTTTCACTCCAATTTCTTTACTTTTATTGCGATCTGCCCCCCGAATTGTTAACTTTAGTTTAGCAATTTATGAAATCAATTCCCATTTCGAACTAGGATGCTTGTAATATTTTGGATCCAATACTTTTTGAAGATTCTAGACAAATGGACATTCATGTGTAAAATAATATCAGAAAACTGTAAAACAAACCTTGGTCATATTGTACCACTAATTTAATTCTTAATCATTTGTCATCTACAAAAATATATTAGATGACTTTAATGTTAAATGCTTTTATGTATTGCAATTTTTCTCCTAATGAATTAGATAAAGGAGTATATCGACTCAAATTTGGCATTCCAAATTGCTGATTTTTAAATATTAAGGATACTTGGATTGTACATGCGATATTTCTTACTATTACCTGTTAGTTACTTCAAGAACTTTTTAAAAATTGTAATATAGCTATTTGATATAATGTTTGAATTTAGTAGCAAGAATTAAAAATTAAAAGATTTATTTGCTTTTAAAAAAATCATCACAGCGTTTGTTTGATACTAGGTAACTTAATGATATGAATGTTATAATTTTTTCTTCTGCTTGAATTGTTGGTTTCACAACATCAAGAACGGTAATTCATTGAGCTCCTAATTAAGTGTGATTTTTAAATATTAAGAATATTTTAATTGTAAATACAATATTTTTAATATTTCTCACTATACAAATATATGATTATTATAATAACTTTAAGAATTTTTTTAAAATTATGTAAATTCAAATATTATTTTAAATATTTGAATTTAATGGTAGTAAATGAAAGTTCAAAGAATCCTTTGCTTTTCAAAAAAATCTTCACAGTATTTGTTAGATACTAGATAACTTTAGGACATGAACTCTTTTTTCTGCTTAAATTGAGGGTTAGTTTCACAACATTAGGACTGGTAATTCATGGACCTAACGATTAAGTAAAATTTATAGTAATAACGACAACGAGAGAGATGAAGGTTCTTTAACTAAACCTAATTAATCTTAATAAAACCTTATTAATAATAATATATATAAAAAGACTATTAAAGGCTTACTATGAAGTTTATTGACGCCACTACTTCATTCTGGAGAGAATTCATTTGAATGCTGTATAGTAGAGCTGATTTTTAGAAATTAAAAATTTACGAATACTCAAGATTTAAGAACAAAATGTTGTTTCCAGACATGGTTCCGCGGAAACAATGAGGATTTTAATTCTTATTTATGAATTAGTTTTTAAATATCTCTTTTTTGTGAACTTTAATTCATGCATGTTTTAATTGTGTTCATTTTTCATGAACTGCTTTTTCTTCTTTATCTATCTATATATATATATAGTTGAGAATTTTGAGTTTATATATGTTCTTATTGGAGAATCATATATTTAACAAACAGCATTGTAATACGAAGTTTACTTTCTAAGCGCATAGACTTGTCAATCCATGTTTTTTATGTTTCAAAAAAAAAATCTACGTCATTTTGATTTGCAACCTTAAAGAAAAAAAAAAAAAAGAAAAGCTGTGAATGAAGACATTTCGAGTATTTGAAGGAAATTTATCACTCATCCACGAACTTCTGCAAATTTAACTTTTAATATTTCTAAGACTCTCAATGCTCAAATTTGCTTATGAATGATTAAGTCATTCATGTTTATCAGCCATAGTGAGAGTGGTAATTCATTTTCCTCGAAAAAAATTATGTTTCAGGAAGTAGTATATGCTCATTAACTTTATATTAATTTATAAATTTCAATATTTTATTTCTGCTATATTATATTGAAATAAGTACCTCAATAATTTATTTAAATTTAGAGATAAATGGGTACATGCGTATTATGACGACAACCTAGGTGATAAAAATTTTTGTGGTGAGATTAACAGTATTTACATAATATTCTTTATTTTAAAGCCGTCAATAACATGTTAATGCCTATTTTTCTTTAGGTAGTTGTCATATTTTTTCAACCACCAGATCTGGTGATATATCTAGGTAGTCGTCAGAGTATCTAAGTAACAAAGATTTTTTCGCCGCAAGCATTTAAGCTCAAGCTATTATCCTTAGAATACAGTAAGTGACATTTACAAGTTATAAATGGAATTGATATCAGACATATATTTTCTATTAAAAAAGTCAAATTTTACATATTTCACTTGGAAAAAAGATGAAGAATGGGTGCAGTTTGGACGAAATTTTTCACAAAACGGAAAATTGTTTTTTAAAAAAAATTGTAGCTGTTAATCAAGTAACAAGCATGTTTTTGTATTACCCAATAACATATAACAGGGAAATTTTCTTTTTCTTACTAGAGAATTATATAGTTTAGTAGCATTGGGCTTGGTTGAATATTTGATTAAAACAATGATTTGATGCATTGAAAAACCGCTTAAATAATGCAAATTGCTCTAGTGAATATAAATTAGTTGAGAGTTTCAGGAAAGTTGAATAGGAATTAAAACTTTTAAATTAAATACGTTTTTAAGGAATATTCGCAATTAAATAATAAATATTTTCTTTAAAAATATTTATATATAGATAAGACAATGGATTGGGTATTTAGACAAACGTATTTTACTTCATATATTTGTTACATTGACTTATAAAATAAAGAGAAACTTTTTTTTTAAACTTAAAAACAAAAATTTTTATTACAATAAATAAATAAACGAACGCATTAAAATATTCTGCTGTAATTTATTGATCGTGTAATATACAATGCATCCAAACTTCTCAAATTTTACTCGGTTGGTACGAATAAAAATAATATTAAACAGAAGGGATTTCGATGCAACAATTAAATTATTTATTAATTCAAATGTTATAATTGAAAGCAGTAAAAATTAATTTCATTTTGAGATATATTTCTGCTATTAATATTGAAATTATGAAACAATCAAGTTTAGAATAGTAAGAAGAGTTGAAAAGTTACGAAGTTTCTTAGAATTTAATTCTAAAAAGCTGAAGGCTGTTAAAATAATGTACTCGCATTGACAAGACGAATAGATCTCTTCTTAAGATAAAGCGAATATTGTGGTCTGGAAGATAAGACGATAATATTAATGCTCTCACTGTGGGATAAGACGAATATTCAAAATCTCTTTAATCACTGCTAAATCTAAATGTATACGATTGCTTAAAAAAAAAAAGCAATATTCATTTTAAATAGTGTAAAAGTCATTGTAATAAGTTTAGCTTTTAGTAGGTAAAATAAAACTGCAACCCACGTAAACAATTGAATTGTTACGACAAATAGATAGGGAGTGTAAACATTTTGGTTTCATTTTTAAGTACTTAGTGCTTTGTATATAACTAGCTCTAATATTTAAATTAATATAACTTGCATTGATTAAACTTTAAACATTTTAAATAAGGAATTGTAATTTATAAATCACTCATCATTATACAAAATAAAATTTTGATGCAAAATGCATGTTTTAATTGATATGAAGAAATAAATTTTCAAAAATATTAAATTTACTAAGCATTTTCTATGTGCTAATATATAAATTGATTCAATTGCATTTTGTATTGAATGTAGTATAAGATAATAATTGCAACTACTTCTTTAACGTAACTTTATTCTTTTTAAAATGTAAATTCTGTAAACTTGTTCAAAATATTAAATTTGAAGTTCTTAATTCATAACGAAAAGTCAGAAATTCAGATTACACTGATGTAAAAATTTATTAATTATATAAACTATATGAAGTATTCATTTAATATAATTTTATTTTTCAATCATAAAATATAATATTTTATACAGAAAAAAAACAATATAAATTCGTCTAATAAGTAAATCACGTATAAATATAATAAGAAATATTAACAGTCCTTTAGAAAAATGAATTGTACTCAGTATCATATCGCACTAATTAACGTATATAAATAGAGCTGTAAACAAATTTAGTTTCATAACTTTTTCATTCAAAATAATAATACATTTGCAAGAGAGATGGAGAAAAATTTAACTAATTTTGTGATATAAAAAATTATTTCACTCTATATTTCTAAATATATTTTAAATAATTGCATATCTAATTTTCTATTTACATATTTTATCCTCAAATTGTTAGTTCAAATAAATAATTATTTTATTTCGCTCTTTTTGGATGATTGTGAGATACAGCTTTCACCATTTTATTTAGCGAGTGAAAGGTATTTCTCAAACTACACTACTGACCATTAAAATTGTTACACAAGGAAGAAATGCAGATAACAAAATGATATTTATTGGACAAATATATTATACTAGAAATAACAAGTGATTAAATTTTCAAAACATTTGGCTGGATAGATCCTGAGAAATCAGTACCCAGAACAACCACTTCTGGCAGTAATAACAGCAGTTATACGCCTGGGCATTGAGTCAAACAGAGATTGGATTGCATGTACAGGTACAGATGCCCATGCAGCTTCAACATGATGCCACAGTTCATCAACTGTAGTGACTGACGTTTGGTAACGAGCCAGTCGCTCGGCAACCATTGACCAGACATTTTCTATTGGTGAAAGATCTGGAGAACGTGCTGACCAGGACAACAGCCGAACACGTTCCATTTCAAGGAAGGTCCGTACAATACCGGCAACATGCGGTCGGGCATTATCCTGCGGAAACGTAGGGTTTCGCAGGGCTCGAATAAAGGGTAGAGCCACGGGTCGTAACACACCAGAAATGTAACGTGCACTGTGCAAAGCACCGTCAATGCGAACAAGAGGTGACCGAGACGTGTATCCAATGGCACCCCATATCATTACGCCAGGTGATGGGCCAGTATGACGATGACGAATGCAAGCTTCCAGTGTGCGTTCACCACGATGCCGCCAAACACGGATGCGACCATCATGATGCTGTACACAGAACCTGGATTCATCTGAAAAGATGACGTCTAGCCATTCGTGCTACCAGGTTCGTCATTGATCACACCGAGCTGAGAGTCCATGCTGCTGCAAACGTCGTCGAACTGTTCGTGCAGACATTTGTTGTCTTCCAAACGACCCCGTTTCTTGACTCACGGCTCGTGACGTGGTTGCACGATCCATTACGGTCATGCGGATAATATACCTGTCTTCTCGGCTGCTAGTGATAGGTGGCCGTTGATATCCCGTATGGCGTGCCGTATTACCGTTCTGAACCCATTGATTCCATATTTTGCTAACAGTCATCGCATCTCGACCGACGCGAGCAGCAATACTGCGATAAGATAAACCGCAATCCCGGTACGCTACAATTCGCCCTTTATCAAAGTCAGAAACGTGCTGGTACGCATTTCTCCTTCTTACACGAGGCATCACAACAACTTTTCACCTGGCAACAACGTTCAAATGCAATTTGTGTATGAGGAACTGGCTGAACAATATACACATTAGTAAAAAAGAAAAAAATATATGGATTAATTCTGTGGAAAAAAATAAAGAATTTATGGTGAAAGTAATTACGAAATTATAGAGAGTTACGTCAATATTGGATGAAAACGAAAGTGCTCAAGTGGCTGAAACTTTTCATTTACGTTTATTATTTCATAACTTATTGCTTTTTAAGATGGCTTTATTTTAACGAAAGACAAAAAAGATAGGTTTAATTATTTTATCCAGTGAATTGTGAAAAAACATTCCTCAAGATTATATTCTGTAATTTCTATATTACTTAACAATTATTAGTTCTACGAATTCTGACTAAGATAAGTATTATTTGAGGATATTGAAGATCGCTTAGCTCAAAAAGAAGTAGCAGCAGCTTGTATGTTTGAGATAAAAAAAATAGAAGTTACAGAAAGAAAATGCAGCTCATCAATTTGAACTAGAAAAATTATATTTGAAAAATAGAAATACATTAGAAATGTTGCTAATGTAAATAATTCTAATTTTAAAAAAAGAAATTCATGAATTTGCAACAACTTGCACAAAATTATGATATGAATGAAGGCAATATTTTATACTATTTAATAGTTTTTATTTTTATGCTATTTTATAATTTTTATTTTATACTATTTAAAACACAAAAGCGGAGAAGAGGTTTAGATAAAGCTCATTGTGAAGTTTCCTTCTTTTAAGGACTATTACCATATGAGAAAAACTCAGTGTATTGCCCGTTAACCGGAAAATGAAGCAAATAATTACTATCATGTCAAGGAACTTTTATTAAATTTAAATTAAGTTCACAACGCGATTTCGTCCGAAATTTTATGAACATTTAAGTTTAATTAAAAATACAGGAAAAGATTCTGTGTGAGTCACAAAATTGTTCTAATGAATTAGACGGTCATAATATTACGAACATTTAAGATCTTACAAGACTTAATTGTTGTAGAACAATTAAAGAAAAGCGTTTCTTCCACCATTCGCAATCACTTCTTAGATGAATGGACTAACTTAACAAATCCGGAAAAATTAGTAGAGAAATTAGATTCATACGAGAAATGTTAGATCTGTAAAGTGTCGGAATGAAATCTTGTGTTAAAATGAGAAATTTATCGCCAATAAATTTTATTTTGATTATTGTGTAAACAATGATAGATGCAAAAATGAAAATTTTAAAAATGAAGTAAGAGAAACCCGTGAATTTAAATGGTTCCCTGAGAATTAGTGTTTTTATTCTAAAAAAATAAACACGTATTTTATCTCTCAATGTAATATAAACAGTATTAAATGTTTCAACTGTTGTGATTATGGGAATATGTCTAAGGACCGTTCAAAAGAAAGAAACTTTGTAGAGTGTTGAGACTAGACATACCCAACGGAATTGTTCGAAAAACAAAGATAATAATAGTTTGAAGTCGAACGTTGAAAACCTTTCCCCTTTTATTGCTATTATAAAAAGAAACAAAAATAAATATTTTTGAGAATCCGAAGTATATATGTATATAAGGGAGTATAATTTCGTAAAGGAGTGCAGCAACCATCATTACGCACCCAAAGAGGCCCTCAAAAAGGAACAGCAGAATTCGCGGCGCCGGAGTTAGTAGGAGTCAGCAGGTGGCCCCTCCGGCAGCTACTGACTTGAACTGCTTTTAATTATATACACTCCGTTTCAGACTTCGGACAAAGAGTAACGCGCTTTTCCTAGCGCTTACTCTTTTATTTCGCTTTCTACGCAAGTTTAATTTACTATCTCAATTACGATAATCCTTTAATATAATTTGCATTATATCAACTTTGTTAATGTTTAATAAAAAATATGGAAAAGCTCATTTATGCTTGTCGACGTCTGCTTATTCAAATAATAAGTATTAAATCCTCAACCTTCGCAGGAGAAAATAGTTTGGATTTCACTTTGCCGCGGGATATGCTTTCACTCTTGGGAAAAGTCAAGTGGAATTAAAAATCTACGACGTCAGCGCAACACTTGACATATTCAATTTAAATGATGATATTATGCCGTTTGACCTAATTGTAGGAAAAGACTGTCTAAAAAAATAAAGAAATAGCTCTAAATTGGCCCCAAATTGCATATTTAATATTCAAATATCGTTTTTATTGAAATGGGAGTCCAATTGGAACATCAACAAATAAGAAAGTTCAAAACTGAAGATTCTCATATAATAGAAAAAAAAGCGTAAATTATATTCAGCCCAAAACAGAGGATATGAAAAACGGTCTTGGGTTATTAGAGGGAAAAGAAATTTCGATTTTGTTTTTGGAATTAAAAATGGTAAAAAAAATAGTTCTTTCTATGAATTATGGCTCTAGTGACACTAAGTTTAAAGAAAATCAGCATATCATCCGATATATCACAAAAGATTAGGATTTAAATTCTGAATATATTTTCCCATTTAATAATTTTTTCAGTGAAATAAAGATACAGAATACATTGTAAGTAAATGTAAATGTGTGATTAAAAAAGAAAGAGAGAGTTGCTATTAAGTTTGAAGAAGATATTTCTTATGATTAAAAAGCTGTAAATCGTGAAATTATTTAATGATTTATAGTGATTGCTTTGCATTGATTTAGGATGTACTACATTGACTAAGATGGAAATGAAGGAAGTTACAGGATATAAACCAGTTTGTTTATGTCCCTATAAAACAAATGCAACTGAGAAGAACTCGGTTAATATTGTCAAAAAAATGGAAAGAAAATAAAATCATTTCCGAAAGATTTTTTTTTTTTTTTGCCAGTCCAGTATTGTTAGTTTATAAAAAAAATGGTGAGGATAGACTTGTTGTAGATTACAAGAATTTAAATAATCGGATCATTGAGGATAAATTCTCTTTACCTAGAATTTGATGATTTAATATGTCATGGTGAATGTAATTTTTTCATATTAAATTTAGCTCATGGTAATTTTGAAAAACCATTGACAGAGGAAATTAAGCTACAAACTGCTTTCATCATCCCAGGTCAGTTTAAACAAAATTTGGTTTGACAAATGCACTATCAGAGTTTCAGAGATTAATGCATCAAGTGTTGAAAATATTGTTGAATAAAAATGTTTTGTATTAGTTAAATGATATTTTGATACTCGCTATAAGAATCGGACACCTATGATGTAAAGAATAAAAGAGATTCTGAGAGACTAAGATCTGTATGCGTGTGTGTGCTATTTTAAGTTTAAAATTGTCAAAATATAGAAAGGAAGTATTCTTCTTAGGATCGATTGATATTTAGTCCCGGTTATAAAAAATATAACTGGGAATGTGAGAAGATCAATAAAAAAATTTCCAATTCCTAACAATATTCATGACATTCGTAGAGATTTTTAGATTTAATTGGTTATTTTAAGAGATTTGTGATAAAGATGTGATTGAGGGTCTGCCTTATAACGGCAGACCCTCTATCAAATATTTTAACAAAAAAAAGGAAAAAAAATTCAAGTCGGAAGAGTAGCAAGAGCATAGTCATTTCGGTTACCGAATGACATTTCGGTTATCGCAAGACAGCCGGACCCCGGCTGTCTTGCCACAAAATCTTGATTACATAAATCTATTGACACAACAGTTTGCACATTAATAGAATGTGTGCCTTTTCTGTGGCGAAAATATTCTGAATCAATTACCCCAGGACAAAGTATTGATACATGCGTGCAATCAATGCTTCCAGTCATGCTGGGAATTGTGCGATTCGAAAAAACTTCTCATTTATCTGTAAGGAAATATAATTATTAAAAAAAATTCTAAATTAAAAGTTTATTTAATTACAATGAGCTAAGAGACAAATATGAATTAATTTTACTAACAAATTATATCATTATCATAAAATAATGCCACTTGATATCTTATTTCATCAGCCATATCATCATGCATATACAAAAATCTAAATCTGTTGTACAAAATGAAATAGCTTTACTAGGAGATTAGATCGATATGTCTGAGACAATTAGTGAAGTACATTAATGCAAATTACATAAAATAGAACCCTTGAACTTTCTTTTTCTGTGTGCGGCATTCTAATGTATAGCAAAGAAGCAACAGCTTTGCTTACTCTACAGATCACTCTACAAATTGTTGATTGGCTTACTAGAACCAAATCTCCAATTACGAGCTGATGAGCTTTAGTAGAAAAAAATCAAAGCAATTAAGAATTGCTCAAAGGGATTTAGATGGTTATTTAGATGAGTGTTTGTCACTAAATCCTCGATTTTACACAATAGCTCTGCAATAGTTGCATTTGTTAAGCGATACCACTTGCGAACTTCAATTTCGTTCGTAGAAGTTTTTTTTCTAATCCAAAATTCTCGTTTTCTTTACCCCTTTAATTTATCCAGAAACTCAATGCGCTGCAAACTATAAATAAAATAATACGGACTCTGTCAGCACTTTCATATCGTTCCATAACGAATGAAAGAATTCCATAGTGTTCAAACTGAAAAACTGACCAAACACACACAAACGATCAGGACATTGGTGACAACTCTTTCGCAGGTTACTCCTGAAACAGAAGTGTAAGACACTTCTTCAAGTAAATAAAAGTAAATTTTTATTCAAAAAATTTCATAATTTTACGGTACAAAAATATTGATTAATAAATAAATATTCCAAGTATTCAAAGATGTGCTGTGAAAGACCGAAGAGTACCTTATGTAATATAATCGCAACAATCAATTACATCAAAAGGATTATTCTAAATTACTTTTATTTACTTGTTAATCTGCGCTTTAGGTCCCCTACTCTGCCAACTTGGCGATAAATGCACCAAGCGTGGTAAACCGGACGTTTTTATACCCAATGAGCTCTTTATGGCAACCTCCGGAGGAAATAATTTGCGCTTTTTCGCGCATGCTCATTAAGTGTTTTTTTCTTTTAGCATTTTCATTGGTCGTTAATTAGTTTCAGTTTAAAAAATCGGTCATTTTCATTGGTTGCTAATTAGTTTAAAACCGTTAAAAATCGTATTCCATTATCGCCGTGGCAACAGCGTTTTTGAAAACCTGCCAAGTACTGGACCCAAAGCACACATTCGCCAAGTTGGCAGAGTAGGGGACCTAAAGCGCATTTTCACCATTATTAGACAGTAGTTTGAATTTATGAAACCTCAGGTTGAATTCTGAAATATCTGATCATAATATTTATTTATTGAAATTGCGAAGTGTAGAAAATAATAGTACTTACGTATTAACGCCAACACAGCAGAATTTGCGTAATTCACCAATAAAGAGCAATTTTGTTGTTCGCATGTAGTTATCTTTTGGATTAATTTTTGCCTTCTTGTTTGCTGACTTTTGACGCTATTTTTTAGCACTACGAAAGTGGGTCTTTGGGATTTGCCAAAAACAGAAGAAGATGCAATTTATTTTTTCAGGAGCGAAAGAGTTTACCAAAAAACGAAAATGTACTAATTCGCATTGTAAGAAACTTTATTTTGGTAAACGTTCGTTTTGGAAATGTAATCTAAGACTGTGTGATCAGCAAGTTGAACTTAGGAAGGACAAAAGGTTTGAAAGAAAACAGTTAAAAGAATGTGGGGCAGTGCCAAATGGAGGAATAAGAGATATAGAGGAACAGCGAGACATTATTTAGAATCCCATTTAACAAAGTTCATATGGGACCGCATTAGGTCAAAGAAAATAAAAACTGTTTTGAATCTATGTTTGACTCTATATTGGTCCATTTTCTACCAAAATCAATTCACTATTTTGATTTTAAATAAAGTCTTGTTTTGATTCTTGAAAGTGTTTCATTTTAGATAAAGTGTTTTAATTTATCATTTGCCAAACAAATTTTATGTGTTGATTGGCGACACTTAAAACTGCCAAATCTGCAGCTGCGGTGGCGTTAATAATAAATACCGAAATTATTTATCGAAATATATCGGAACAATAAGACTTAATTAAAAGAATTGTTTAGAACAAAAAGGCATCTCCTTGGATTAAACTTATAAATGTTATATCACATCCTCCATTTGCGTAAAATATTGTTCAAAAAGTTCAAAAGAAATCTGCCTTAAATGAATTAGTACTATTTAACGTGTTAAGAGAACAAATTAAAAAATTCTAACTATTTTCATTATGTTTTTTTTTTTTTTTTTTTTTTTTTTTTTTTTTTTTT
>JAPDSC010068291.1:17352-30521 GCA_026290005.1 Latrodectus geometricus
TTTTTTTTTTTTTTTTTTTTTTTTTTTTTTTTTTTTTTTTTTTTTAAGTAAATGAAGAAATTTAGTTTAAAGACAGCAGTCCAAGAAATGACCAGTATTCAATAGCTTCCTAATCATAGTACATCATGATAAAGCCAAACCATAGGATGCTATGGGGGGTTGTCAAAAAATTTTTAAATTAATTTTAATTTAGTCTAATTTTAATGAGTTATTTTTCTATTAAAAATTTATTAAAAATTATTAAATTTATTAAAAACAACTTTTCATCAGGCAACAACGTTCAAATGCAATTTTTGTATGAGGAACCGGCTGAACAATTTCCTTATTTAAACACAATGTAGGTGTCGCTACTGGCGCCTGCTTTGTCTGAATGCGCTAAAAAGCTAATCATTTGCATATCACAGCACTTTCTTCCTTTCGCATAAATTTCACGTCTGTAGCATGTCACCTTCTTGGTGTAGCGATTTGAATGGCCAGTAGTGTATATGAAGAACTTTTTTCGTTCTACAATTTGTATAAATACAAGTGTCGTGCGCTATGTGTGATCTGTAATGCGGTAATAAAAGTATCACATTTTAATGTTTCTGTTACACAAAATGTCAGGTAATTTAGGACTCTATATTTCTTGACTGTTAGAAGCAAATTGTGAATGAATGATGCTTTGTTTTAATTTTTTGGCGATTTTCTTTGTCTGAGACAGTGAGTGTTATTCTAGTTTTTTGGAATGTTGATTGACTCAACAATGATCTGGTCTTATCAACTGCCAAAAATATCGTTTTCTCCATGCTGTTTTACCCAACGAGATATGATTTTCATTGTGAACATGCACTCCTAAAATAATCGAGTAGTTTTCCACTACTCTTTGAGCGACAAATATTTTGTACTCCTAAAAGATATAAAATAAATCATTGTAAATTTAAATGTGGGAAAATGTTTCTCTGAATATAAAAGAGCCAATTCCACTCCTTTTTTATATGTATAGTGTGAAATGCGTAACAGATTTGTAAAGATTGCACCAAAATCTTTTAAAATTCTTTGCATCAGTTAAAAATATAACTTACAGCAAAGAATCTCAAATTGTGCGTTATTTAAATTCTAAAAATATTAATGACCGCTAATTTTGTTTTTGACTGCCAAATACAGCTTAAGAATTAACTTTAAACAATTAACTATTTAATGAATCATCATAGTCAGGCAATTAATAAGTATTTTCAAACAATCTTACACACAAGTTATTTAATTAAATTGCGCCTTAGTTACTCCCTGCCCCACACTATTCACATCTATGTCCGAGGTAAGATTCGAACGCATGAATTGTTAAACAAAAGAAAACAACACAATTTTACGGCTAAGCCGGGGATAATTAGCAACTAAAATAAAAACACATAATTGTAGCACTACAAACCGTCAAACCCTATCCCGATGTTCATTCGATGAGGAACCGTGAACTGTTTTAGTTTCCAACAACACACTTGAAACGTAAATGAAAAATAATAGAAAATGTCAATTTTGAATTTATCTGCAATAACGAGTTGCAAATATTGGGTTGTCCGGAAAGTTCGTGCCGATTTTCGGTGGGTAGAGCGAAAGACCTTACTATATAAATCACAATTATTGAAAACAAATGACATGTGTTCATATTCTAAAAGAGATAGCTTCAGCCATATTTGGAAAAAAGTTTGGTTACGATTTGTTCATTTTTATCAGTTTTGTGCGCCTTAGGATAGGGTGGCAAATAAAGTGCATCATAGGCATTGAATGTTTTGCTTTTTCTGAAAAGGCAAAAATGCCACACAAGCGGCAAATAAGGCAGGCCGCAAATTCGTAGATGATCGCATGAGACATGTATCGAGAGACAAGCCGAAGATCTCGCGAGATTCACATGAGGCGAAATGACGTCACAAAAATCTTACCTACGTCAAAAAATGGGCGGAGCGCGAGACAAATCTGGATATCGAGCTGGTTTGAAATATCTGGCAACTTTCCGCGAGACAAAGCTAATTTCTATTTCCGCAAGAAAAATATACCACGTTGATATAGAGAGTACAAGTTATTACAAGTTTATATTTGAAGAGGAGGAGTTAATTATAAATCTTTATAGAGGTTATAATATTTTTTTTATTATTGCAATCGGAAATGGAACCGGAATGTAAACAATGAGAATGTAAACAAATTCTCATTGGTTTAAAATATCCATGACGTCAGATTACAGCGTCACACTAAGATCTCCATAAGACGGTGTCTCAATCGGATGGTCTACCGAGTTTGCGGCCTGCCTAAGATATGCGCTGTTTATGGCAAGAATACTGAATGAGGGATTTTGGGAAAAATTTCGACTCTTTGATCAAGTCAAAACCCATTTGTATAAATTTTTCGCCTAGAAATCGGAGAGGTTCTGGAAGGAAGGAATCCTCAAGCTACACTAAAGATGGAGAAAGGTTGTTGAGCAGAATGGTACCTATATAATTTAATAATATTTAAATGAGCTGCGTTTTAATCATCCTAAAATATTGGCATAATCTTATTTTTTCCTCTTCTATGACTAGAATTCATTGAAGCTAGTGAGAAAGCCCTCGTGACATGAAGGTATTGAAATTTTTATTTGACCCCACGCCGAATATTTTTAATACTGAGTTGGCTTACTTACACACACACACCGTCATAGTTCTGTAGAGTTCAACGTCTCTTCAATGGTGTGTCGTGGATATAGAAGTGTCAACTCGGATATCAACCGGGTCACTAAATTGTAGTACCTGGCTATATATATATATATATATATATATATATATATATATATATATATATATAGGAGTTTCACTGTGGGTAAACATATTGGAAACAATGCGATTAATTAAATTCAAGAATACTGCATTTTCTTTTTCGCCCAGCTTTTAAAAATCTGCTTTCCAAAGTGAGTGTACGGTTTGATTTGTCCACTTAATTATTTTTTAGGCATGACGGCTAATCAGACCGAACCAATCTTGCAAATATTTAAGCCCACGACCGTTCTACCGAAAGCAAGAGCATTCTGCTAAATCCGGAAACGAAACAAGGAACCGAATTTTTTTTTTTTTTTTTATCAAATACTAGCTGTACCCGCCCGGCGTTGCCCGTGCATTTAGAAAATGCAGATAAGTGAATAGCGCAGGAATAGTAGTGTAGGACATGTAGACTGTCTCTCTCTCTTCCCCCCCCCCACACACACAACATTCCCCGTCGATAAAAAGGAACAATATATCCTAAATATTTTAAACGGAAAATTTTCCAAAAGATGGTCGCCAGAATTGTTTCTCAAAAGGAGCTGGTACAACCCCGGAATCAGCTATCGGCGAGCAGCGATCTAGAAAAGAAGTTTTATAAATAATTTTTTTAAAATTTTTCTAATTCAAAAATCGAAAATCGGGCTTCGAGGTCTCGTGGCCGGCCCCCTTGTGCTTCCGTGTAAAAAATTCCAGGTCCCTGCGTGCGATAGATTTGGCTGGAGAGCTCGGTCAGACAGACACATTACACTTGCTTTTATTATTATACTAGCTGTACCCGCCCGGCATTGCCCGTGCATTTAGAAAATGCAGATAAGTGAATAGCGCAGGAATAGTAGTGTAGGACATTTAGACTGTCTCTCTCTCTTCTCCCCCACACACACAACATTCTCCGTCGATAAAAAGGAACAATATATCCTAAATATTTTAAACGGAAAATTTTCCAAAAGATGGTCGCCAGAATTGTTTCTCAAAAGGAGCTGGTACAACCCCGGAATCAGCTATCGGCGAGCAGCGATCTCGAAAAGAAGTTTTATAAATAATTTTTTTAAAATTTTTCTAATTCAAAAATCGAAAATCGGGCTTCGAGGTCTGGTGGCCAGCTCCCTTGTGCTTCCGTGTAAAAAATTCCAGGTCCCTGCGTGCGATAGATTTGGCTGGAGAGCTCGGTCAGACAAACGGACAGACACATTACACTTGCTTTTATTATTATAGAAGATAAAAAAAAGTTTGATTCCTTGTGGATTTTCTTAATAACTTTGCTTAAGGAATCAAGTATTTTTGTTCATTTTCTATATTTATTTAGTTTAATGATTTTAATTAGAAATATTTTATATAAATTAAAATTAGATGTAAGTTTGATTTCCTAACGATTTCTTATTAAAAAGTTTAAGTGTATCTAATAAATTCTTCAAAGTTTTTATTTGCTTTCAAGAATTTGAGAAAACTTGAATGATAAATAAGCTGCTATTCGTTTGTGCTAAAATGAATAATAATTAGAATTTCCTGAAGAATGTATTGAGTCAATAATATAGTATGAAAATGGGTACTTCTTCATTTCACCGGTGCAAGTTATAAAGTCGCCAAATGGCATTACTATGCGTAACAAAAAATCACAAAATTTCTGCTTTTTCCATCATTAACTTTCTGTTTTTTCCAAACATTTTAAATAAAAAAAAATATTTTTACAAAATAAAATTTTCAATTAACATTAAATGAATTAAATTAATGGTACAATCCTAGGAGACAGGATTCAATTTGTCACCAAAGGTCCCATACCTTTGGTGACAAACGGGAAAAAAAAGCGTCCAGGCAGAACGAAATGGCAAAATAAGAATTCTAGAAATCGTTACGTTTATCGTATCTAGTGTATCAAAGTAGGATTACCAAGAATGACAAAATTTATAACCAACTAAAATTATTCATCCCAAGGACCTAAAGCACATTTTAACCTAAGATTCAAAACACTGATGACAATTATTCGACATAATGCAAATGAATATCTAGATCTGTTATAGAAAAAGTCCTTAATAGGTGAAAATGCGCTTTAGGTCCCCTACTTGGCGCGTTTTCAAAATCGCCGATGCCATGGCGAAAATTCTACGGCTATTTCAAAGTGAAACTTAATTAGCGACCAATGAAAAGACTAAAACAAAAGGATAATTAATGAGCATGAGTGAAAAAGCGCATCAAATTCGCGAGTTGGTGAAGTAGGGGAACTAAAGTGCAATTTAACCAACAAAAGAATATGGAATTAATTTTATAATACACACATACACAATCAGCCAGTTTAACAATATAAAATTCCAAACACGAAAAACAAAAAGCATCATACTTATAACTTAAAAGGGATAAAAAGAAATTATTGGCTGTATCCCAGTGTACGGTACGCTATTTTTATACAATTAATATAATTATAGAATATACAATTAATATCATTATATAATATAAAATTATATTATTTTATACAAATAATATAATTTTATACATTATTATATACAATTAATTATAATTGTATATATGATTACCGTTGTATATATGCGTACCGTATAAGGAGCGTACCGTTCACTGGGAATTAACCGAAATTATTAAAGGCGGAAAAAATTATAAGGGTAAGTAAAGTCCAAATTTTAAAATGCAAAATTAAGATTTCATCTTGATTATTATAAGTTATTCTCTGAAACATAAATAATAACATTTTATCACTCACTCATAATTTTGGCTTTATTTTTTTTTTTTTTATTCTTCCATAAAAGCTGATCCTCTACTTTGTAGGTGGAGTTTTTTCTTCCCCAGGTTTCTTTTCTCCTGGTTTTCCTCCTTTATCATCAGGCTGTCCGGGTTTTTTCTCACCAGGTTTTTCTTCAGGCTTTTTAGGATCCATTTCTTCTCCCACGGGAATTAAATACTCAAATGAAAATATGTGATGAATTTTTTGCTTTAAGTAAACTATGCAGTAACGCAGCTTATCAAATCAAAATTAGAATGTGAAATTCTGCAAATTGTCTCACTTCACTCGCGTATCATATCCACGTAGCACCTTCTCACGTGGATGTTCAAACCAGCCTTTACAGTTTTAAATAACTCTAACAATTTTTACTTCTGGAAACGTCTAGAAATTTCTGTAAAGTTTGGAATAGAGGGCGCTAGTTTCTCAGTTAATAGGAAAATGGTTCCTATCATAACTTACCGCTGTTGTACTTCTTACATGTTTATATTATTGCAGACTAATACAATAATATTCCATGTTTCAAAATTGATGTCGGATTTAATATTGATAGCAATCAAAACATTAATTTATATTCAATGAAACTTACTACGTTATAGATCAACTTCGATTCAAATTAAAGTTATTTCATATTGTCAGTGCGAATGATGAAAACTTTCCGAATTTCAGTAAAAGAAATCATTATAATCATAGAGGTTGCCTTTGACTAAATTTTTAGTCAAAAAGGGAATAGTTATCCGAATTCAGCGACATTAAATGAATGAAACTTTTATTTCTTTTTTTCCAGTTAATAACAATCATGTAAAAATAGGGGAAATGGCGGCATTTTTAAACAACCAAGCTAACAACATTCAAATTAGGAATATACTTTATGGTGCCTCTTTGATTCTCGCAAAGTTGTAATCGCGATTGATCGCCAAGCCGGGCAAACCCCAATCATATTCCGATAGCAACAGGGGAATTCATTGTCTGTGCCAACAAAAATCGCCAATAAAAACGATAACCAAACAAAAATCGCCATGTTTGCCAAGGGGCCACCTTAAAGTATAGTTTTACCATAATTTGACATTGGTAACGAACAAATTTCAAATGGACAGACAGACAGACACATTACACTTGCTTTTATTATCTATCTATAACCCCGGAATCAGCTATCGGCGAGCAGCGATCTCGAGAAGAAGTTTTTTAAATAATAATAATTTTTTTAAAATTTTTCTAATTCAAAATTCGAAAATCGGGCTTCGAGGTCTGGTGGCCAGCCCCCTTGTGCTTCCGTGTAAAAAATTCCAGGTCCCTGCGTGCGATAGATTTGGCTGGAGAGCTCGGTCAGACGGACAGACACATTACACTTGCTTTTATTAATATAGATATACATTTCACAATCACGAACAAAATATCTGATACTATTGCATCGATATTATAAAGACGCAATCATGTTGTTTCTCATCTTCTAACATGTATCATTATTATAACGATAGAAATAGAAGGGCTTTCCCCAGTCAGATGCAATTCCCTGAAAATGATATTATAAAATTGTTTCTCCATTTTTTTTAACATTCAGTTTTAAAAAATTTAATAACTTTACTGATGGAAGGAAGATGCAGTCACAGGAATTGTCCCCATTTTCTCAGTTGCTTTGAAAAATTTAGCAATTGCTAAGTTACAAAATATTTCATATGTATTATATACATTATACAAAAATAAAATTGAAAATATAGAAAAATTGAATCTATAATAAAACATTGTTCTGAATCTAAGTGAAAAATGTTTTTCGACTAACGGAAGGAAAGGGAGGTTTCTGTTCGCGGGTTAACCTCGTCATATGATCGTAACTCAAAACCACCAGTGTTTAGAAGCCTCAACCAGAAAACTGAACATTAACTAAAAAATAATTAACTTTGCAAGTTTAATTCCTACTCACAAGTGCATAATTTAAATCCCATAGTAAACTAGATTTTCATGTGGACTGTGTTGGGAAGTCATGCAATGTTATTGAATAGGTATAAAAAAGCGTAATGACAGGAGGAAATTATGGGCTGCATTTTGTAAAAAGATCATTAGTAAATGAATTGTGAAACGTATGTAAACATAATTTTCTACATTTTACTAAGGATGCAATACTCTGGTAATGAAAAAATTCGTTTTTTTGTCCAGAAGGTAGCAAGTTTAGTACTTCAGCCACACACAGCTTTAAAGCTTCCTAATTGTATGTCTGGAAACCTATTAAGTTTTAAAAAAATAATTTCTTGTTGAAGTGGAGACGGAAAGTTGATTCAGGTGTCGACCTTGTAACTTCATTTAGCATATCGGTAGAAAGACTAAGTCGGTGAAAAAGTGAACCAAAATCTTCAAAATTATTAAAATGAATGAAATACGTACGAGATAAATGTTAAAACAAACTGAAAGTTCAATATTTCCCCTGTGCATTTAATTATCTTTATCCTTTCGCTCTTGCTACCAAGTTTTTACTAGAATTATTGTTTTGATATTAGTGAAGTAATACGCAGTAATTTATTTTTAGAAATCATTTTATAAAGGTTTTGATACAGTACAAAGCCTTTTTACTCCACACGGTTGGTTGGGTTTTGTGGCGCAAGGTCCAAAGAGGACAAGCTGCGCCTTACTCCACATGGGTTTGTATAAATGGAATTATAAAAAAGTGTCTTCCGTTCTTAAAGTTCACGAAAATTTGGAATGGGGTTACATCATTTAAACTATATATATCGTTCCATAGATAACTTTATACTGCCTTAATTAGGTATTTTTAATTTAACTCAGCATTAATACTAAAATTAATTAAAAATACTGTAATCAAAATTCTGAGTTGTAACATAACTAAAGTTTAATATACGAATAGAAGTTTTTTCGCCATTTTCAGTTGAACAGCAAGCAATAATTCGGCGGTTAAAGACAATTAGAATATTATCAATATAGATAATATTTTTTCACAATAACTTTTTGTAGCTTTACATAGCACTGAATGATTCATAACCATTGGTAGTTTCCGATTAATGCTATAAAAAAAATCTGTATTTACTTTAGCAGGTACATTTTTAAATGATATCCAATTGATATTTAAGTCCACTTTACAAATACTTTATATTGCAATTAAAATATCGTAAATAAAACTTTTCAATATAAGAAATTTACGAAAACTAGACCTCGGTTTCAAAGAAATATTAGTACAAAAAAAATTTACGCAAAATGTTTTCGAAATAATTTTTAAATTTAATTTTTATAGAAAACATTAATTTAAAAAAAAATTGGAACCAATTTTTCAACATCCTTCATATTATTAAAATAATCTATAATAATACAAACCAGAATGCATTAACATAAATTTAAAATCAATTAAATTTCGAATTTCTGACTTAAAAACTGTCGACAGAAAATTAGCTGGATTTAAATTATTAAACTGATCGATTTTCAAATTTCTTATTGAATGCATTCGTAATTGAGTTTTAAATGACATGAAGCAAAGATTGTTATCTTTTTCTAAAATTGGCACAAGTGTGATTTTTTGTAACACAAATCGTCGCCCCTTGTATCTACATAAGATTATCACTAACTTTATTAAAAAAATTATTATAGATGTTTGGAGTAGAATCTTTTTGACGAATATTATTCATAAAGCGCATAATAATTTTTCTACGTATTATCTAGGGAATATTAGTTTGATCAATAAACAGTCACTTTTCCCACAAGAGGGCTGTTTGGACCGTAACTGGCGAAATTATTATAAATAGAATTTATAACAGAAATTACTTATGTTTCAAAATTATCTAGCCCTGGTTTTCCAATGATCGAAAACAAAAAAAAAAGAACTATAAATTTTCAAAAAAATATGATTTACATATGAAGCAATATTCTTTTAATGGAATACAAAATTGAGGATTAAAAGCAAGAGCAATAAAGATTACCTAAAGAATTTTTTTACTTGCTTTCATTTAAATAAACCATAAACAGAAAGACTTGAGCATCGCGTAGTGTTTAAATTAATAATTGAAATCGTGGTAATGTTTTTTAATATTAACCGCGACATTTTACAACTAGTCTAGCGTTTTCCGTGACGCGAGGAAATTTGTCAAACTCTCAAACATCAATACAACAAAATTAAAAAAAACTTTCAATGAAAGTAAAAAATAGAGTTGAGATAAATGTAGTAAAACAGAAATGAAATATCTATCCATTGTTCTTTAACTATGCCTAAGATCGAACCTGAGAATTTTCACTATAATTAGCCAACATAATAAAAAATAAATTAATTAAAGAGATAAGTTCATGGATTAAAGATACATATATCATAAAAGAGCCATCTAAAATTGATAGACGGTTGAGGGCTAAAAATACCAATTAATTTAAGATAACATGCCTATACCCCTTACCTTTATGTAATAAAAATACGTGAAGATGAAATTTATTGGTTTTGTACATATATATAGATAATAAAAGCAAGTGTAATGTGTCTGTCTGTCTGTCCATTTGTCTGACTGAGCTCTCCAGCCAAATCTATCGCACGCAGGGACCTGGAATTTTTTACACGGAAGCACAAGGAGGCTGGCCACCAGACCTCGAAGCCCGATTTTCGAATTTGAAAATTTTTAAAAAAATTATTTATAAAACTTCTTCTCGAGATCGCTGCTCGCCGATTCCGGGGTTGTACCAGCTCCGGGTTTGAGGAACAATTCTGGCAACCATCTTTTGGAAAATTTTCCGTTTAAAATATTTAGGATATATTGTTCCTTTTTATCGACGGGGAATGTTGTGTGTGTGGGGGGGGGGAAGAGAGAGAGACAGTCTACATGTCCTACACTACTATTCCTGCGCTATTCACTTATCTGCATTTTCTAAATGCACGGGCAACGCCGGGCGGGTACAGCTAGTATTTAATAAAACATCTGTCGATCATATTTAATGGAACATTGCACCAATGGTGCAATATTACCGCTAAATGTGAAAATCTTTCAGAATGCGTTTGCTTATATTTTTGGCCTAGTAATGAAAACGAATAACTTCTATTTGTGATCAAAATCGGTTGTTTGTCAGAAAGATTTATATTTAAATGCGTTCGAGCCTATTGTTGAAGCAATTTTTCCATCCCGATGGAGATTCATCCAAACTACGAGTTCTAAATGCCTCAATTACTTCTTCGCATGTTGAAAATCATTGGCAACGCAATTTTTATACGAGTTTGAATAAAAATTAATGGGTGCTAAATCGGAACTGTATGGCAGATTACTCAATTCGATGATTTGGCTAATCAAAAATTACATTGGATGAACAGACGTGCATTTGTCATGATGTCTATTTTGCTTGTTTTTCAAATTTCATTAACGATTTCTGATGAATGAATGGTCCATTTAAAATTCACCATTCTATGTTGATATCACGCAACTGACTGAGCAATCGATAATTTATCACTTGTGTGTTAATTACACATCTATGAGGCACACAGAATGCATTTTTCTAACATTTTCTTGTACCAATTGACACACACTTTCTTTTGAGCATTAGTGATTATGCGAAAACCAATGTGGAAAAAAAAAATCTTTTTACAGCCAAATGTTTACACAATTTTACTGATGCTAGTCACACTAATATTCATAAATGCCTCAACTTCATGATGACACATTCTTATTTTATCAGTTCGCTCACAAAGCAGTAATGTTATCTGGCATACAAACCGATTTTGACTTGCATATACAGAATTCGGTCTAAAGCGAATAACGATCCTATTTGAATTCGTTTTACAGTTTTTAAGTAGAATGGTAGTTTAATACAATATAAATTGAGATCACCGACATGTTTTTATGATAATACATGTTGAAATTTATGAAAAATAATCACACGAAAATGCTCATTTGTCAATTCCATTTTTTGCTAGGAGAATTTCTTTTTTTTTTTTTTTAAATGTACTACAAACACAAATAACGCAAAACAATTTGAACAAGAAATTTAAAATATCAAATAGTCATTTGAAAATATTGACGCGGTCACCTTATAACACTATTATCAAGGCCAGATATATAAATAGTTATAGTCTTTGTATCCAAGATGTTTCCATTATTTTTATAAACCCCTGTACTTTTATTTACAAATATATTAAGCATAAAACAATTGCAGTTTTTATTTCGCCAACACAAACTTAGCCAAGTGCTAGAGTATCGTAAATATCATTTTCAAAAATTTGATCATTTTAAATAACATCAATAGTAAAAATAATAGTTTTTTGATATTCTAGATAACATAACGAAGAAACAGAAGCCACTGTTTCTATTTAAAGAATCACAAGCTCAAGCAAATTTCAAAATCTCCCACATTGTTAGGCTCATAAATGAGACCGTTGGGGCAGGCATACGCCTACAATGTTTGACCGTTAAGCGACAAAACCAAACCGTATTTCATTTTTTATACCTGAAGGCTTATACCTACAGTTTAATGTGAATTCTGAACACGCTCAAGGTGGGACTCAGACCCACGAACTATTGAAAAGAAAGGTAGAAAGATAAGCAAATTTTTGTTATACGATTTAAATTCAGTTCTGAATCTCGGGACACATTAACTAAAATTTTAATTGTTTTTGACATATCAACATTTAATTGTTTCATAAACTTTCATTGAGCAGTCATTATGTTAAAGACTATATTTTTAGCCATTGTTTATATTTTCAATTCCTAAAGTAATATTATTTGAGCCCACTTTAATTTAGCAATAAGACCACGTTATTCGGAATGGAAGAATTAACGTTCAAACCCCATCAGTGTTTAACAACGGAAAATGGATATTTTTAAATGTGCTTGTTGTTGTCGTGTGCCAGCCACACTGGCAATTGGGGGTGTGCTGCTCCACTTTTCCAACTGAACCGTATTTAATGTGGAGCCCGACTTCCTCAGTGCACACATGCCATGGGTACCCGTTTATAGGGTAGGCAACCATTCACACACAAAGGACAAAGACAATAAAGAGAGAGAGAAAGTACATCCATGCCCGAGCCAGGACTCGAACCCAGGTCCTCCAAATAAGTAGTCAGGTACGCTAATCACAAGAGAAGTTGGGTGGTAGTTATATACTTGAGGTACACAATGTCAAAATACCTTAAAATACGAGGACGCAGAGGCTTAATATACTCAAGGTATAAAAACGGAATTAAATATCAATTATACTAGCTGTGTCTTTCGGTGAGCTATTTAACATCTCCATTTCTTGTTCTCTAGAATTATTCACATTACAATATTCGGGGAAATACAAGCAGATTATTAAAGGCTGCAATTTGTTTCATGAAAATATTCAAGAAAAAGACTGACATAATTGAAATCAACAAAATAACAAATTTGCTGTGAATGTTAAACTATTTTTTGTCAAACTTTTTTTACTCTCTTAATCATCTATTCCAGGTTTGCTGTCTACACTCATTATTTATAATGACTAATTAACTTATAATGAAGGGAACATAAAAATATAAATGTCTAAAAGCTAAAGGCATGCGTAATATGTTTCAATATTCTCTGCATGCGTTCCTTCCAGAAAGAGTTTTTACAATTTGGGAGTCATATTTACAAATTATGAGGAAATTGAAAAATCCCAAGCACATCCACCAAATGGTACATTTACACGAGACCCATTAACTAAATATTCAACAACAAGCAGAGATGTCAAAATCTGTTAACAGGATAACTTAACTG
>JAPDSC010068297.1:0-11317 GCA_026290005.1 Latrodectus geometricus
ATAAATTCCAATCATAGATTGACCAGTGTATTGTGCATAGAATAGAAATATACTAGATTGCTTTAATTCAATGCCTATAATCACTTTGTAAAAATATCCTTTGAAATAAAATATGGATTATGGTCTCTTTCGTAGGATGTAAGTTGTAAGGTTAATTTAATTTACTTTAATTTTTAAGCATTTTATAAATGTATAAAAATGAAAAAATAGATCAATGTAAATAGTGCAGCTGTCCACAATTAGAAAGAACTAACTATTCTCTGATTGAAAAAATCAATCCAAATTTATTTGATATAAAATAAAAAAAAGCAAATGGAGTTGTACAAAGTAGTACAAAGATATAAAGATATTGGCCAATATTCTATGAATGTTGACCAATACCGATGAATGTCGAATTTTAATCTGTTGATATTATATAATACTCGAAAAATTTATTCAATTAAAATAGCCTAGAAATTACATTTATTTGAATCATTTTATGAGAATATGACTTGAAAGTATTTTTTTAAATTTATTTGTGTTAATAAATAATTTAAGCATTTTCCTTCAAAATTACTTCAGTATTAAATAACATTGTATAATATATTATCTACAATATTATGTGAACATTTTTAAGTATTTTTTACTGTTCTTGTCACATAGTCACTTTTATTTGAAACGAAGTGAAAATACATAAACAGTAAACTCGAACTTTTAATTCTGAACGCAGTCTTTGTTAGTGGTATTATCAGTCGTACCGATTTGGGTTTATTTTAATTTAACTCATTTTCTTTTCATTGTAGTTTTTGATCGAAGTAATTGGGTCATTAAACTAGATAGTAAATTTAAATCTTTTAAACAAAAAGAAACGAGGCAATTAAAAAATATGAAATGACAAGAACTTAATGAATCAGTTGCCATTTTGCTTAATTCCTCCTGCACTGGTTTGCAAAATTGCATTATTAAGGAAAGATTGCCCACTAATACAAATTAATGTTTAATAGTTTGCGTTTTGAAAATAACATTTATTTATACAATAATCTTTAATTAATAATTTGATGTATTTTTAATTATTTATTTTTTTAATATATTTTTAGGCTTAGTAGCAAAAGTATTTTTTCTCTTAAACAATTTAGGGTTATAAAAAGATTGAATAATAAAGTTTGCTTTAATTTGTTTCAATGTTCTTAGCAGAATGGCTTTCTTCTTGAAGGAAATTTAAGAGGATTTTAATTTAATGATAACTATTATATAGTAGCAATACAGTCGTTTCCTTTTAAATCATTTTAGCCACTTATTGCTATCAATATGTTTAATTTTAGTGAAAAAAATGCTCAAGTTATCATTATATAAAATTTTAATTTTGAAATTGTTAACAGTTTTTGTGGTTGCATAATAAGATAGTATTAGCATGTCTTGTAAGGAAATATATATATTTTCATGTAAAATATTTATGTGATATGAAAATTTATATTTCGTGAATGTTTTATGCCTAATTTTGATTGACCTTAAATGAATGTTTTGTGATTTAGCCTTGTTGGGATACAAAAGAAAAAAATTTAGGAGTCTTATTTTTCTTACTATTGAAATTTATAACTATTCTCCCCTCTATGCTTTTTAAAATTTCTTTAAATTTTACTATTTTCACTAAGAGTCTTTTTCAATAAACATTTATGTGTGTGTAAAAGTTATATTTTCAGTTACTACATGTATTACCTCTACTGAAGATATCTACCAGTATTGTTTTTTTTTCCTACTATTATAGTTTGTCTTTTATTTGTTAAGTTCATTAACTTGTTTGAAAAACATAAATTTAAAAGGTTTAATTTTCACGTGATTCCTTTCATATGTATTAATATTTAATATAAATATTAACATTTAAATTTCTTTATTTCATAGAAATTAAGATACTGTTAATGAATTAGAAGATCAAGCTATAGTTGAAATTTTTTATGATGAACTTGGCTCTGATTTTCCAAAACCAGATAAAATAATATTATCTGTTGATCAATGTGAAGATCGACATGCAAATGAATTGTCTGATAATTTTCCAAATCCTCACCACTCAAATTCCTCTAATATATTCACAGATGCAGTTAATTTTTGTAGAAATAATAATGAAAGTTCAAGGCCTGAGATGAATTAAAAAATTTCTGAAGTATCTTTAAAAGACAAATTGAAATCTTGGGCTGTTAAGTACAAGAAGAGGTGCATGATATTACATTGAGTGATCTGTTAAAAATTTTGACACCTCATCATCCAGAACTTCTATTGGATAGTAGGAAATCAAATGTTATTCAGGTTTACAAAGAAAAATATATATTTTTTAAATTAAAACTTACTTAAAACGTGTAAATTTGAAAACTCTTTGCCCGGATAATGTTGCTAATTTACGTGCTAATATTGATGATTACCTGTTTCTAAAAGCACTAATTCTAATTCTGGCTTATTTTAGGATTGATTATAACATCATGTACAATATCTCCATTTATAATTATAGGTCATCAAAACCAGTTTGCATTAAAAATTTTTAAAAGATTTTGTATGAAGTAAATGAATTGAAACAAAAATAGGTTTGGACTAAATTATTTTAATTTGATTTGGTACATATTAATTGTGTATGTGTGATGCTCCTGCTAGGGAGTTTGTTAAATGCATTAAAAATCACAATTCTTATTATGGTTGTGAAAAATGTGTGCAAAACGGTACAGTGATAGACAGTCATGTGAAATGTTTAGAAATAGAAGTTTCTCTACGAACAGATGAATTTTTTTCTTCATTTTTTTTCAAGTGATGTGATACACATAAATAAAACTCCTTCTCTTCTTCTTCTTCCTCTTCTTCTTGAGCTTGTCAGATATATGGCACCTCTGCATTGTTGCATTTTGTACCATGCTCCAAGCCCAATTTTTTCCTAGTTCCATTGTCTTGGGTCACCTACTTTGTTTATAAAGTCTGATAGCCTCTCAATGGAGTTTAGGTGTAACTCTTCAGGATATGGATTACCTAGAGTAGTGAATCTTGTAAGGACAAGAGCATCACACTCATATAGGATATGATGAGCTGATTCTACCCCTGAAAGGCATTTCCTACAAATTGGTTCCTGTCTACAAATGAAGCCTACAATTGCTTGAGTCTTCAATCTTGGGAGTCTAAGAATTTCAGATGCAGTTTTCTCAGATGAGTTGAAAATCATACTTTTTGCATGTTTCTGTCCAGGAGAGTCACGCCAAACAATAAAACTCCTTTATTGCAGATCCATAATTTTGGTCTGGAAAAACTTATTAAAATTATAAATATCTTGAATTCTGATAAGCTTTGTACTAAAACATGATATTTATCTTTTGGACTAAAAT
This sequence comes from Latrodectus geometricus, assembly GCA_026290005.1. Taxonomy (NCBI): domain Eukaryota; kingdom Metazoa; phylum Arthropoda; class Arachnida; order Araneae; family Theridiidae; genus Latrodectus; species Latrodectus geometricus. The sequence goes on from JAPDSC010068297.1 coordinate 3,336, forward strand.
AACCAACAAGCCTTTGAAAGCCTTTGTTATTGTTTCATTTATTAAAGAGGATTCTATAGAGATAATACCCTCAAACTGGATAATAAATTAATCAAAAACATTTTGGCCCAATATATCTTCATCTGCTATTATTGCTAAATATATCAAAGAATGTCCCAATCATCAGCAGGATTGAACCTGAGTAAAAGTGAGGATTTATTCCTACTAACATATATTTAGTTTATAGTAATTATGTTTATATTATTCTAGAAATTTTTTATTTTATTTGTATCTATAAACATACATGAATTTTATAATTAGATTCATTTAGAAGGGCTAAGTTGAAGAAAAAAACTGCAGAAGAAACTTAAAATATTGGTAGAGATTCTTCTGAAGAATCTAATAAAAGAAGAATCTAATGCTAAGAAACGAAGAAAGCCTGTTCGTTATGAAACAGAATATTCTTTATCTGAAAGCGAGTTGCTCCCTAATTCAGTGAAAAAATACAAGATACCCAAATTACCAAAAGGCAAAAAATTTTATTATTTTTTAAAGTTTATTTTGTGTGCTTATTTTATGGTTTTATGTTATCATAACATTTTACTATTTATATCTCCTATTTGGGTGAAGTTATTATTTTTTTTTACTTATTTTTATGCATTCTATAAAATAAAACAGTATATTCTTATTGTTCGAAAAGAATGAAAACCAGACTTAAAGTATAAGCTATTAATATTTAACTGTTGACTTTATTTTGGAATTCCTAAATAATTTAACATCAATATTTTAGAAATAAATTAATTTATTATTATAATTATTTAATTATAAGCTAAGGAGTACAAAAGTAGTTCTTTCTGAAGTGGGGACGTACCACCTAAAAGTCATGTTGCTGGTAATTATCCTAAATTTAATGGATTAGTTATAAATATGTATCCTTTTTTAAATTTTTGTTAAACTAATTAAGGCTAATTGTTATTTTAATTTATTTACATTTCAGTATAACCAATTATTTAAATCTAAACTTAAGAAAATACATCCATTTGTTTTTGTATGCTTGTAACTACTTATAGCAATTTATATTCTGAGAGAGCAGAAAATTCTTTAAAAAATTTTGGTTATGTGTAAGTATTAAAATTTAGTTACTTACAATAAAATTTTATAAACTATGTAATACATTATTTTTAAATAATTTTCATATCTTAAATGAATTATAAAATTCTTGTTTTTAATTACAATAAAAATATCATTCTTAAAATTATTCTTTAATGCATTTAAAATGGTACAATATATTTTTATTTCTATGTCTATTAAACTAAGGTGACACTAAAATTTATGCAATTCATATTTATAATCTTAATGATGGGTAAATTATAATTATTACTTTATGATTATATCTGAAAAAAATAAATAATTTAAACCAGTTTTTCGAAATTTGGTGGAGCGTTTAGCTTTTGTTTTTAATACTTTTAGCTCTTATTTGTTATCCTTGGCAAATAAAAAAAAAATAATATTTGGAGCTTATTTATGGTGAAATAAAGAAATTAAATGAAAAATATGACAAAATAGATCTTCACTTATAATCTCTCTTTAGAATGAATGGTAATTTATTGAATAAGAATGAAAGTTTACTACCATGGATTAATATACCAGTAAATTCAGAAGAAATGATCAAAGAATTGAATGACCAAATAAAAATCGAGGCAGAATTTTCTGCTACATTGGTATTAAATTTTTTTATAGACAATCTTGAGAGCTCAGATGTGAAGAATTGGCAAAAATATTTGGAAAAAATTTAGCTGCTGCTGTTGACTGAGATGGTAGAAAGTAACACAAATCTGATATTCTATATGATATGAATTTATAGCTGAAGTTTGATTTTAGCTTCAATAAATGTTTAAAACAGTGAATTTATTTGTTTTTATTATTAATTTTGAATGCAAAAATAAAGAAAAATATAATCTTGCATGTTTGTATCAGAGCAAAATATGTGAATTATAAATATAACACCTGTTAAATAGATTTCAATACATGAAAAATTATTATCTATTGATTTGAAAACTCAGAAAAAAAGTTGAATTTATAAATTCAAATATGTATCAACAATTTCAAAATATCTTAGTTCACTCATTCTGATTAGGAATGAAGTAGGAAATAATCGAATAAGAAAACTTAAATTATTGAAGTCATATAATTGTCGCTCAAAAATCTTATTTCTTTTATGAAAATATACAATCAAATTTAATTTTACAGCTTTTTATCAAATATAAAGAATTCTGAAATAAATTTTAAATACCAAAAACTGCTGAAATATTAATGAAATTTAAATGCAGTATAAATTTAACTAGATTTCCCCCTAATTAAATACATTAAAAATGAATACGCAAAATAAGTATTAAATCTGCGAATTCTTGCAATATAAATTTAACCAATAAAATTTATATACTTAAATTGTAATATTATATATATAGATTTGGGAAAAAAAGAAATTCATTATTTTTACGTGAACTTAATGTAACTTCTTTCGGATTCGCTTTGTAAAAAGGTTTTAAAACAGTTTTTATTTAAGTTTGTAGGTCTTGCGCGAAGCTACGATTGATGACATGCGGTCAACGTTGATAATTTTTGATATTTTATAGACATTCTCAATGATTTTGTATCCATGCGAGGTTGCATCTTTAACATCAAAAATACCCGAACGAATCGACGAAACTAAAATTGTGCGTAAATGGTTTTTACAGCTTTATATAGGATGATAAACACCTTTCACAATTTTAGCCACCTAGCTAGCATTTTCGCAGTTATAAAGGAAAAACTAAAATGTATCGAATTTTCTGTTTGTTGTCTTCCATTTTTAAAACCTTGTACTCATAACTGAATGAATCAAACAAAAAACCGCTAGAGAATACTTTAGTGTCAAATGTCACCTTTCCAACAAGCATAAATCAGAAATTGTTTGATAGATACCTCACGAGACATCGATCAATACAGACGTCTAACGAAAAAATAATGGATTACTTTTCCCCAAACTAATATTTTGTAAAATTAAAAATAAAAAAGTTTCTTTTAAATCACAATAATTAATAAAGTATATTTTAATAAGTCCGATTTATTAGATGTGAGTGTGTGGCATAACTGTTTTAATTGTTGAACTTAGCTGAAAATATTTGAAATAAAGCTCTCATAATAAGAATACTTTAAGTAAAATCACTTAAATTATCCAAAATTTATCCAAATGAAGAATTTTTAAAATCCCCGAAAGACCCCACAGCCTTGTCCGTAGAACCAGGTGTGAACCTTTCAATACAGTCAATCAATGTTGATTGATCGTGCTACAAGGAAAACCTCCCAAATCATCTTAAAAATTACCAGCTAATGATGAAACAGTTTATTTTATGTTACATACATATTTAATATATGCTTAATTTAAATATGACATTTCTTTATTTACGGAATAATATTTAGGAAAAAGAATCCATTTATCTTATTTTTTTAATTTTTTACATGTTTCCAATAAGAAAAAAAATGAAGAAAAATTAATACCGAACAATGTAATTTATTTGTATATTAATGCATATTCAATGAGTTTTCCATTCAAACTTATTACTGATGCCATTTTCTAAAGACAAATGAAGATTAAGTTATATAAAATTCCTTATTGTAATAAGTGAAATAAAAAATTTTATTATGCTGAGGAATTTTCGAGAAAATTTAATTGATTCACTTCGCAATTTTAAAATAACTAAAAGCACAACAGATAGCAAACATAATTATTAATTAATTTTATATTTTAAAGTAGAGATTCATTTTACTATGGAGAGATTCTACTTTTGCTATTCCTTTAAAAAATTACATAATTTTTTGTCAATGTCGATATCAAGTGATTCTATTGAAGATGTTATTTGAAAGTATGCCCTCTAATTTACTTGAAATAAAAATATTTTACTATTTAAAATTATTCTTGATATATAAATATACTATACTGTTCAAAATTAATAATTTATATTTATTAAATTATCCCAAAATATTTTATAAATAATTATGATTTGTTTTATGATATTTGAAATCCAGGAAATATATATTTTACTAAAGATGTGTTTATATAAGAATTAAACTTATAGAAAACTATTTAGGTTTAAGACCATTTCAATTTAAATATTCGGAGGAATATGTCTAAGAAAAATATTACTCTTTTTCAAAATTCAATTATGTATCAAATGAAATTTTATAGTTTGTAAATTAATTTTAAGAAATAAAAATAAATCAATTTATAAAATTTTACTTATAATCTTATTTGAGTTCCAATTTTTGAATTTATTATGTTTACTGGAAGAAAAATTGCCAATTTAAAGAATAGTTTCCTTACAGTTTCTTTTTAATCCAAATGGCACGTAAAACTTAATTTTTTATTTGTGAAAGAATAATTGGTTTTTCGTTAACACGAAGCACAAAGTAAAATACTTTTAATTTCCTCTTTTGATTTTACACATTTATATTTAACAACAAATCAACATATACACTCAATAGTTTGTGCTATACATAGGGATATATATATAATATATATATCTAATATATATATATTATATATATATATATATATATATATATATATATATATATATACAAGGACTATATGTGTGTGTGTGTGAATAAGTATTTAAAATTCAGATGAACAACCAGTCTATGTGAAGGGTACGCGTATAATTTACTCTAATAACATTCAATTAATTAATTTGTCTATAAGCAAGTTTATCATTTTGTCTAAAAATGTCGAAAGAAAACCCCTCAACTTAATTTTTATATGAATATTAATGATACACGTTCAATTATTTATATTATTGAAAACAATATAAGACAGTTTTAAATACAATGTAGGACTCTTATTTATCAGATAAATTTTGCTGTGATTTCAGTGCAAAAACTTATTGTCTAATAGCTTCTAGCGACATCACGATACACGTTCAAACCAAACTATTTTTTTAAGCATTTTATCCACTCTAAACATTGCGTAAAGCATTTCATTTTTTAAATTTCTATAAAAATATTATTAAGATCTGAAAAGTCTTGATTTTAATAGCCGTTGCGATAAATATAATTCAAGTTCAAATTAAACTATTTTTATTTTACTATTTTCTTTACACCAATATTGCATAGTGGTAATTATATAAAAATATGTTAAAAAATTATTATAAGTACTATATAATGAATAGAAATTACCTTACTATTATTATTATTAATTACCTTACCTTAATTACTGCCTTTTTTTGGAAATCAAGATAAACAAACTGAAGTATATTTATAGAACAAATTTGTTAAAGATTAAAAATGCGAGTATTTTTGTTAAAAATCTTGCATCAAATGTTTATTTCAAATTAAAATAATTATCTAATTCCTTAAAATATGTTCAACTTTTTAAATTATGCATGTATGCAAATTGTGAGTTGATTAATAAGTTTTTATTTATATTTTTAAAGGGAATATCATCATAAATAAAATATCTTGTCAAAACTCGTAATAAAAATTTCTGATCATAATATTTAGCTCTTTAATCCAACTGAGATTGATCATCAATTCTTGAACACCAAAATGTCATCCAATATAGTAAGATGTTTTAAATATTAATATAAATTCCCGTACTTGATGGGAAATAGCTTGTTTTTTTACCGAAAAACCAGAAGACCATCCAAGGTTTTTAATATGTATAATAAATAATTTCCATATCTCAACGTTCGATGTTTCTAAAAAGTACACATTAATTAGAAAAAAATATCTGAGTAAATAAAATAAAATGCTTAGTCAAATATTTTTAGTGCCGTTTAATACTTTTGTTTAAAATAATAAACTTTTAATTTAGAAAAAGTTGTGTGAAAAGCGAATATTTAACTTTTATTTTTAAGGGGAATTTAACTCAACACTCACTCAGAAATTTCATAAAATTCTATGTTAAAATCATTAAGTGATAAAAAAAAAAACTGTATTTTAATCTATCTGGATATTGTTGCATCAATTCTGTTTTTTTTTTTTTTTTTTTTTTTTTTTTTTATTTTATTTTTTAAAATAAAAAAATTTTTTATTTTTTTTTTTAAATTTTATAAAAAAAAACTATTTTTTAAATTTTTTTGAAAAAATTTTAAAAGAAAATTTTAACATTGAAAATCGATGGGATAAATTTGAAAATTACAATCGACTCTCTTAAAGAAAATAGAAATAGGTTAAGGAGCATTTTTATAAACTTATTTTCAGTATTTTGGTAATAAATTCCCCTCGTTTTTTTTTTTTCACAACTGTACCTATATTCTGCTGAAAAGAGCCCATCCTATTTCCAAATTCTAAGACTTTTGAAATAGCAAAAGAAAAATACCGAACAATACTCTCAGGTCGGAAAGTTTACAATTGTCCTTTACAAAATAACGCCTTCCTTTATAATGCTTTTACAAAAGTACCATGAAAACACGTGGCACGGTAAAAAGTAATTTTACACAACAATGACAAAAAATGTTAGCAGTTTGAACATTATAGATAAACACACCGAAATATTTTTAAGCATCTGTTTCTACTGTATGGTATTAAATCGGTGGCAATAAATATATAAAATAAAACGACAGTCATGATGATATACAAATTATTCGGATATTTTACTTAATATGTTTGTATCATCATTAACTCAATGTTTTTTTTTTTTTTGGTAATAATTTTTAAAAAAATTTAAAGTTAGATAATTCCTAATTGTGCCTTAGTTTTTCTTATAGGTTTTAAATTTAGAAAATTTTATTATCATTTTAATATATATTTAATTATCATCAAAGAATTTAATTATCATTTTAATAAATAAATATGATATAGTAAAAGAATTTATTGAAGGCGTTCAAGTATTCACCATTTGTTAACACTGAGTATTGCAAAATTATTTCCATAAACAGTCAAAGAATAAAATTCTTGTTGCTTTGACTATTTTTTTAGAAACAAGCTATTAAATCTGAATACTATTAACATATATATATTCGCAGTCAAAATTATTTTGATAGTTTATTTGAATGGTTTATTGAAATGCTTAAGCATTTTAAAACTATATTTATCGAATCTCAAAAAAAATTATTTAATATATTTATTTTTAACTTACCATTTATCTTTATAAGAATTCTAATATATAGAGAAAGTTGTTTCTAGCATTACATTTAAAGTATTTACAATTTGCTTAGTGATGGTCATTCAATATTGTTATTATTAATCTGTTGCATTTTTTAAATGTATATTTATATCAATATCCTCTAAACTTAATTCATTGGTAAAAGAAATAAATTTATGCAAAAGTACTAACATCAGCTGAGTGGTATTTTTTTTCACATAAGACTATGTAATATTTAGCTCTATATTATACAATCTAAATAGTTATAATAATAATTTGGCTTCACTTATCAGTGATATTGGCTTATGAGTACAGCGTGGTGAAATCTTTAATTAAAAACAAAAATAGTTTATATTACTTACAAAAATAAATAAGATTATAAGCTTCAAATTAATACTGAATATATAAATCAATGTGATATTTTAATTTTTCTTCTGAATAATGTTAATAATTAAGAAAAGCTGCATTCCAATATTGAAATTAAAAACTCATTTTTACGATTAAAAAAAATCTATTTTTATATTTTTAAATTTATTTTACAGATATTTTAAGGCTGATATCGTTTAATTTTTTTCGATGTTTTGATAGTCCAAAAAGCAGAATTTATGGAAGTTCCCTTTAAAGAAATTTTTAGGTGTTGATGTTCTAGTTCTATGGATGTTTCAAAATATTAAATTAAAAAACGTCAAATGATGCAAAAACTTTGCCTTTTTTTAAATTAGAATTACTCTGGAACTTGTGAATACGAAAATCCGATCTCCACTGTATAAATAAAACTCTTTTTTTTATTTTTTAATTAAATACACATCAGAAAAAGGTGGGTGTTGCCTATAGATTGGAAAATCAGCAGAAAACAATTTATTTTTCATTTGATGAAGTA